>MJUU01060608.1:10802-25801 GCA_002080025.1 Modiolus philippinarum
GGATTATAGTTATAACATTGGACCCTATGGGAAAAGACATTCAAAGATCTTCTCCTCTGAAACTACTGGGCCAATTGGATCCAAACTTTGCTAAAAGAACTGCACCCCATCCAAAATAGCTGCTAGTCTGGAACATAGTTTAACGTATGATAATATAGCATCAACGTCTATTAACAAATTTGAAAATAATGCGGTTAAACATTGGGACTATTCTAACTGCATATGTCAGCCGTGGCCCAGGTGAGCGATACAGGCTCTTGAGAGCCTCTTGTTTTGTTTTTTGTCTTTGTTTTTTTTCCGATATTTGCGTTTCGGACATTATTTCAGCCTTCATGAATTTTTACAAATATATCATAACGTATGTATTGACCGTTTGCGAGATTACCAATCGATCAAAATCATCCTTAGGTTACCTTGTCGCAATATTTCTTAGACCAATTGTCTATGACACAAGTTTCTACAAGAAAATAAAGTGTCCGTCGAGAGTATAATCTGTTCATAATTTGTTTTTCTTTATCTTAAATAATTCTTTCAGAGTATCTGAAACTGTTCTCTCCAAATAATAACAGTTGATTACTTAAAATAATTTTACTTAAAATGAATAATAGAATAAAATTAAATACTGTAAAATACCAAATCCAAAGAAGTTGATTCAACTTATATCAAATGAAGTTTTGTTAAAACCTTTTAAATATATAGTGTTGTGCAAAGGTCTAAAAGGATGCCTAGTTTTCTAGTTTGGGTTAACGTAATCACACAAGGCTAATTTTTGTTTTAAATGATAGAAGAACTAAACAATTTAATAGTTTTAGCTGTCGTTGAAAGTTCCCTTGGTCGCGGTGTCTTCAGTTTCTCCTTTAATTTTAAGGGCACCCATTAACAGAGCTTGCGATATGGTATCTTCAAAGTTATCGAAATAGTAGCATTCTCTAATATGTTAATAAAACGCTACTTACGTGAAAAATGTTTATTTGAAACATGGAATGCGAGTTATTATTGACTGGTATTATAATTTATAGGTATAAATGTCGGGATAATTTTAGGTCTAAATAAACGATATTTTCATTGAATATTAAATAACTATGCTGAACTTCCGCAATATTCCACTTTGAAAAAAAAAACATGTAAAACAATTACATACATTGTATGTTCCAAATATCGTGCATGAAATGCCCACAGTTACAGAGAAATCGACAAAAAAAAACAGCATTGCTACCACAAAAATTTCATGTTCGACAACTCTTTGCAATCAGAACCACTGAAATTTTAGTTTAAATGAAAAGATTTCTATAAATAAGAAGACTTCAGAAAAACAAGTTAAGCCGCCTACTGGAAAATCGATTGATTATTCACGGTAACCTCGGTATTTTGTTCTCAGTGACTGATTTTTCTACCAAGTTTCATGAATATCTATTTATCTTTTTTGGAGCGATTAATTTTTGAAAACTAACGTTTTGCACTAATTGCACAGGTAAATTCACTATATATTGGCCGCATCTGCGAAATTGGAGCTTTCTTTACTGATATTGCTACCCAACGTTGCGTAAAACTTCCAAACTTTAGTTGTTGTGCACTTGGTAATCTTCTTTTTTTTGGTACAACGCGAGATAACTCTATTCATTTATTCTAAAAAGTACTTGGCGTCAAATTTGGAGAATCTATTGACAGCTTTACGTTGCTTGCACTGTGAATTTTCAAGCACATGTATTTATTTATTTAAAATGAAATCTCTGTATCGCTTCAGATAATATGATAGGACTTGTTGAAATTTCAACGGTCTTAGAAAGTTTAATACCAGTTTGTGTATTTGGTGGGAAATGATTAGTTATACCAATAACAAAATATGACTTATTTTACCTATTCTTTTTTTAAAGTAAGGCTTCAAATTGAATGTATTGTTTCTTTTGAATAAAAGTAAGAAAATTACAATTTTTTATACCCTAAAGAAACCCTCATATTATTGATGTGCAATTTTTGATATGAGGGACCATTAAAACAAAGTTCAAACTTTGAAAATTGTTAAATAAAGACAAAAGGCAAATCATTTTAAAAAGATAAAAAAGACTATCCCAATTATAACATTTACAATGAATATTTTGTCATTTCGATGAGCCATAGTCGCCTCTTTCCAAACATGCATAGGGGTTTAGATATCATAAATTGATAAAAACATTCTCTAAATTTTATTATAGATACATTGACTTATTAAGAAAATTTGGTTCTACATGCAGGGCTCTTATACATCAGGGCATTTCACATCCAAACTTCTATGGAAATATAATTTACAAAGCGCATAAATTCAAAAATTGTCCTTCCAAACTTATTAATCCGTTGAACAAACAAATAAAGGATATAAATACAGCATTGTTGTTAAATCTTTACTTCTGGTTTTTGTTGGCAAAAATATTGATCATCTCCTAAATGCTTTACACCATAACTAAATTTAAACAATTTTTCATATTGGCAGTATTTGGCATTGCACAATGTTCTTCTTTCATAATTGATGATGTTGTTATACCAAATCTATTCAGAAGTATTTCAATTGAAATTTCATATGTAAGAAGGCTTGATATCATAGTCAACGGAAATTATGTCCTTAGCTAGCTGTCAGTAACTGCGAGCATTTGTCCAGCCAGTACCTGTGTGTATTGTCTTCATGTTTTATGTACTTCATTGTGAGGGTACTCGTCTTGATAAGTTGGACTTTTTTCTAGTTTGATTTTTACTGTGAGTCTTTTTGTGTATTTATTTTTAGCCATTCACCACACATAGGGGGAGGTTTTGGATCCAAGAAAACGAGCTTAACCCCACCGCAATTTTCGCGCCTGTCCAAAGTCAGGAATATGTTGGTCATTGGCTTGTCCTTGTTTTCTTATAAAATTTTAGTTTCTTGATATTTGGGTTATTGGATGTGGTTTGTTTCCATTGATTTATTCACTTTTTTACCTTTTCGGGCCATTTAGGGCTTACTATATGCAGGTCGTTTTAACCTGGATATGGGATGTTGTCTCCTTGACATTTACCCCCTTTCCTTTCTTTTTCATATATAATGCAATTGTGTTTGATCTGTTAACCCTAAATCGGGAAAATTGCATCCTACTTAAAGTACTTTCGGTAAATTCGGATAAAACACAGATTAAGACCAACAATGAAAGTGTTGTTCCATTTGCTTAATCTTACCACGTACTTATAGAAATTTTGTCCCATGTACATTCATTCCATATCCTTTTATTAGCTCACCTGACCCAAAGGGTCAGTGTTAGCTATTGACACCACTTGGCGTCCGTCGTGCATCCGTCGTCCGTCCGTTAACATTTCACATTTTCATTTTCTCCTCTGAAACCTCTAAAGCAAATTAAACCAAACTTTGCTGGACTGATGTATGAAAGTATAAAGATTGCTCATTTTGTTCCGTAACAAACATTTGTCAATGAAGATCTATCTATGGACCCTATGCGAAAAAATCACACTTTCATCTTTTCCTCCGAAATCAGTGAAGCAAATTATACCACACTTTACAGGAATGATGTACAGATATTGCTCATTTTGTTCCGATCTGATAAAAAATATGGCCGCCAGCAAAGAACATAATTAAACATTAAACTCTAGTGTAAAAATAACATTTTCATCTTCGCCTTTGAAACCGCTGAAGCAAATTCTACGAAACTTCACAGGAATTATATACTAAAAGTCCTTAACAAAGATTGCTCATTTCATTTCGATCTGATAAAAAACATGGCCACCAGCGCGGAACTTAGGTTAAACATTGGATTATATAGAAAAACAAATTTTCATCTTCTCTACTGAAATCATTGAAGCAGATTAAAACAAACTTTACAGGAATGATGTACTAAAGGTCCTTAACAAAGATTGCTCATTTTGTTCTGATCCGACATAAAACATGGCCGACATCACAGAACTTAGGTTTAACATTGGTCCCTATGAGAAAATTCACATTTTCATCTTCTCCTCTTTTACCGCTTAAGCAAATTCAACCAAATTTCATAGGAATGGTGTATGGAAGGTCCTTAACAAAGATTGCTCATTTTGTATCGAAATGACAAAAATCATGGCCTCCAGCACAGAACATAGTTTACCATTGAACCCTATGGGAAAATCATCATTTCCTCTGAAACTGTAAAAGCATATTCAACCAAACTTAACAGGAATGATGTGCTAAAGGTCCTTAACAAAGATTGCTCATTTCGTTCCGATCCAATAAAAAACATGGCTGCCAGCACGGAACATAGTTTAACATTGGCCCTATGGGAAAATCACATTTTCATCTTCTCCTCTGAAACCGCTGAAGCAAATTCAACGAAAATCTACAGGAATGATGTACTTAAGGTCCTTAAAAAGATTTTTTCATTTTGTTCCGATCGGATATAAAACATGGCCGCCTGCACAGAACATAGTTTAACATTGAACCCGATGGGAAAATCACATTTTCATCTTCTCCTCTGAAACTGCTGAAGCAAATTCAACCCAACTTTACAGCAATTATGTACTAATGGTCTTAAACAAATATTGTTCATTTTGTTCCGATCTGATAAATGACATAGCTGCCAGCGCGGAACATAGTTTAACATTGGAGCCTATGAGAAAATCATCCTTTTCATCATCTTTCCTGAAACTATTCAAGCAAGTTTAACTAAACTGTATTAATGTCATTTGAAAAAGTGACCCATTTCAAAAGGATCAGACAAAAAAAAAACAAAAGAAAAAAACGGGTTCTAACGGAGAACATAGCTTAATATTAGACTCCATGGTAAACAATATTATTTTTGGTCAAGCAAGGCATAGAAACATTTTGCCAGGTGAGCGATACAGGCTCAGTCTCTGGGACTCTTGTTTGTTCATTGTTAGGTTTCATGTTTATTTATAGATCTAGAGAACAGTTTACATACCCTGCATTATATTTAAAGTCTGAATTTTATTAAAAAGCTCAAAATTCGCACATAAAGAGATAGTGTGATCAAGATCTATTCAAAAATTAGGTTTTGCCCTGTTGTTGTCAGAGACCTAAACTAATTATTTCGTTCATACAGAATGCAATTTAAAATACATTTCTCTTTAAGCTAAGTGCAAGCCATTTTTTTTTCCAGTGAAAATAATAAAAGATTTTTGCAATGCATATGCCGAAAAATGAAAGAAGTCGAAGATATAGTGTGCGTTTTACCTCCCTCATAAGATTTTGCTTGAGAAGCAATTAGTGGCAGCGGAAAGATACAGGACCAATCTTCCTAACATTGGGTTTTATGTTTTTTACTGCAAGGTTTATTTTCCTGTCATTTGTTTAGGGGACGGGGTTGCTGAAATACTTTTCTGTTGGTTATTTTTATTTTTGTAGAAATGGTGTTACTGGTTGCAATGTTCAGGTGCCATACAGAGAGATAAAACAAAAAATTAACCAATGCCTTTTAAAATTACCATTACATCATGTAACAAACATTTGTCAATGAAGATCTATCTATGGATTTTTCCAAGGACAATTTGGTGATTTTTAACGTTCATAAAAATATATCTTCAAATAACATAAAAATTACATATACGACTGCTAATTGACTGTGATAATTACACTCATACGTCACCGGCGATCCAACCTTCGAAAAAAAGAGGGTTTTGATAGGTTTCAAGAGAGAATGAAGGTTCCTGTCGATTTGTTAATAGTTTTTATCATTTTTTGCCTGATTTCTGCACGAAATTCAGACATTTTTTTTATTGCTGAAATTATGACTTGGCAGTGTTTTTCTCTATTAAAAATAGTTGTCGAATCTACATTCTCAACAGTTAAAAATGAACTTTGAAATGTGCACTCCATGCGCTGGAGTGCGTACGTATACTACGAAAGGAAAAGTTAACAATTAGGAAGTTAAAATCATCACGTTTGTCATATAGCTTAAATCTCAAACGTCACAACGTCTTCCAAAAATGTAAACAGTTTCTAAAATGAAGTGTTTCTTTCTCTTATATATAACTTACATCAGCTTTTTCGTGATTTATTGAATTATGTATTTTAATCTCGGAGAACACTATGAATAAATTTGTGAGAGTAATATGGAAGATAAGTTTAATAAAATAAAATACCGGTATGCAGAATATTATTTACCAGACCACTGTATATCATCCACAGACAACAAAAAACATAGTTATTACATGTACCTCATCAATGAATCTCCTAAGCAGGAATACTTATTCATCGATGTATAAGTTCAAACCACCCAAAGATCTTTATGTGTATTGATATTTGATAGAAATTCTTTTGAAATGGTATTATGTCCACTGACTCCGTCACAAATTTACACATCGACAAGTCTTATAGTAGGGTGCTCAAGAGACGATTTTTCCGAATTTGGGTTAATTTTGGGAATAACACACCAGCATTAAACATGTTTTGGAAGTGGAGACCATGGCGCATCGAAATGACGATATCGTAGTTATTGGATATGGTCACATTTTTTAAAATAAGATCAAGAAATGATGCAACTTAAATTTAGCATCATTTTACCTATAAAACTGCAACAAAATTTTAATATTTATTGTGTATTTTATTTGAGTAGTTCGTGTGTTTTAAGTTTTTAATGGTTTGTCTTTTGTCTTTATTCAACAAATTCAAAGTTTGTATTTTGTTTTTAAGGTCCGTCATTCTGAATATTTGCACTTCCATAATAAAAGAGGTTCTTTCAGGAGTAAAAAACTGAAAATTTATAACTTTTATACGACGATTCTTGACAATTACTTTAAATCCAATTTTAAGCCTGACCTCTTAAAAATAAATAAATGTTTAGGCAAAATGAATCGTACTTTTGTTATTGGTACACCCAAAACAATTTCCCCCAAAAAACATACACTGATGACCGGTTCAGTTGAAACATAACCATATTATATGATCTGAAAATGTCATTCTAAACCAGAGAAAAAATACACGTGTATATATAGAAATTCACGCGAGTAACGTAAAATTGTCGAATAGATTCACTTTATTTGACTAGACTTGTTCTGTCGAGTACTTTAGACAAAAAAATAATAGAGTTATATCTCGCGTTATATACTGTAAGGCAAATAACCAATAGAAAGGTTAGCACATCAATAAACGAGTTTTACGCAAATGTGGGCGTTTTATTTGTTGATTTGTCTGTACCGGTCTACATTTCATCCCCGATATTTGAAACATATGTACATTTTGTATCTGAATTTCTGTCCAAATTGGAATATTTAGGAAATAAAGCATAGTTATTTGGCATTCAATGAAAACGTCCTTAATTTAGACTCAAATTTAAGCCGACATTTATACTACGGAAGCCCATTTCGGCCAAAGATGCCTATGTTGAAAATTCAAGATAAAAACTTGAAAATTCAAAATAATAAGTTAAAATTTCAAGAAAAAAGTTTTATATCTTGAATTAATCAACTGTGGGAACTATAAGAACTACAAACAAGACAGTTTCACCGGCCGAGTCAGTAACTTATTGGCACATTTTATAGTAACTTCGATTTTAGCCCAAGTCTCTGTGCCAAAGTGAGCTTTTGCCATCACTTGGCGTCTGTCGTCGGTCATCCGACGTCCGTCGTCTGTAAACTTTTTATAAAAATCTTCTCCTCTGAAACCACTGGGCCAATTTAATCCAAACTTGGCCTGGGTCATCACCTGGGTATGTAAAAATATGTTCGGTTACTCAGAGGACAAACAACATGGCCACTGTTACTAAACATAGAACATAGAGGTTAATTGCTGTTTTAGGCAAATAACTCAAAAACCGTTTCGAAAATAAAATAAATCTGACATGTGGTAAAATTGCTCAGAATGCTGAGATCTATCTGCCTTGCAATTTTGAAAAATAGGAAACCCGTCTCAGAGTTACAGCCTTTTCCCGTAAAATTTTCAATTTTTATGCATTTTTTTATTTCAAAAACTGTAACAGATAGAAGTGAAATGTAAATTTGAAAAATATTCAGCATATCAAGATGTACATACTCTGAATTTTTTTTAAAGAAAATCCAAATGCCTGTGTAGTAGTTATTGACTGTTTTGCACATTTTTTTTAATGCTATATGGTTTATGCGTTATTTCCCTTTAAATTCTGTTTTCAAATCTTTGGTTTACTTTTCTCTTTTCTGTTTTAGAGAAATTCCCTGCTATCACTTTATTAAGACAATTATTTGTTACATAATCAAGAGCAAAACATTTTTTACAATTTTTTTTGCAAAAATACTTTGATAATCTCACTTATTTCACATTAAAAAATGTTTTGTATATTACTGTATATTGTGTCCTTCGGTGATAATGGTTTGCTTGCTATGCAATTTTACCAGTAATTTGTATGAGTTTCCTTTGATCTCACGAAGCAAATATTTTTCAGTATTTGCTACTGCCCGAAAACGAAAAAAAATTAGCAAAAAGTATCTTAGGCCACGCCTACTTTGTCAATCAGAATCAATAAAACAAAGAAATATACATCTACAGGGACTCTTACCGGATCGTACACATTCTTTTACTAATCAATACTAGTCAATTTCACGATTTGTTGAAAATTAACATTCATTTTCATTTTTTTTTCTATTAGATGATTTAGTTAATTACCGATAAAAAAGAATAATAGAAGTTTTGTTTTTGATACGTGAAACATTGGCTCCAATAATGGACTCGCCCACAAGGGGCTCATCCATTATTGTTCGCCAATATTTCTTGTATCAAAAACAAAACTTCCATTATTCTATATACATCTCCTAGTAGATAAATTTTAAAGTAACATCTTGGCTTCAAAGCCTGCATAGACTTTAAAATTGACCTGGTTATGCCATGGTGAGCTTTTGTCATTACAGTGTCTGGGGTCCATCCGCCGTAAACTTTTCATTCAAACATCTTCTTCTCTGAAACCGCTGGATCAATTGGAACCAAACTTGTATTGTCATATTCTCTCCTTTTAAGATTGTGGTCATGGAGTTAGTAGTCTACCTGTATTGGATTTTATTCTATATTTACCAAACTATAGGGAAACGGGACAGATAAAGGGGGGGTGGGTACTCATAAACCGGTTTAACCCTACCGCTGGCTTTTGCTAGTGCCAGTACCAAGTCCGGCTGTCCTGAGTTCTTATCGTTGTTTACGTTTGTCTTTTGTCTTACTTGTGTTTTTCCCGTGTAGTTCCCTAGCAGATTGTGGCATGTAATTGTAATTTTCAGCCATTGAAGTTGTTTCCTGTTGTCCCTTTTATTTCATTGGTCACAGTAGTCGTTCGGTGGTACCCTTTACAAATGTGTCCTACAAGTCCCCACGCCATCCAAGATGGCGACCAGTGGGATCTTGGTCGCAAAATTGACCTCATATTCAAAGATCTTCTCCCCTGAAACTACTGGATTAATTGGAACCAAACTTGGTCACAATGGTTCTTAGGTGGCCCCTTTTAAAAAATGTCTGGCAAGTCCGCATCATATCCAAGATGGCCGCCAGCAGAGAACACGGTTTTAACATTGGACCCTATGGCAAAGCATTCAAAGATCTTCTCTGAAACCACTGCGCCAATTGGAACCAAACTTGGTAACAATAGTCCTTGGGTGACCCCCTTTAAACTGTGTCCGACAAATCCGCACGTCATCCAAGATGGCCGCCAGCGGGGAACTTTGTCGAAAATTGGACAATATTGCAAAAATCTTTTCCTTTGGAAATACTGGGCCAATTGGAACCAAACTTAGTAACAATGGTCCTCAGATGGCCCCTTTTAAAACTGTGTCTGGGTAGTCCACATCATATCCAACATGGCCGCCAGCGATGAACGTGGTTTTAACATTGGACCCTATGGGGAAACACATACCTGTCAACCTTTGAAAGCCCCAAGTAAGGAGATCTCTCTACCAAAATTGTCTCAAGTAGGGAGATCTCCCTACCAAAATTTTTCTCAAGTAGGGAGATTTGCCATAAGAGGCTTTCGCAACATACACATTTTATATTTACTTTAACAGAATTTAGTCTAAATGATACTTAAACGTATTTATATACTCAGAGAAGGTCCTATGCTCAAGCACATATACATTAATGTTCTTTCAATATTACCCCTCCCTAGGCTTGCTTGACCATCAAAATGAAGCAGTAGCATTGGTATTATTTACTCAGTGATATGACAACTGTAAGAAATATGTTCAGGCAACTCAATTCCACATGTTGGTCGAAAATTATATTAGTATATATTGTAAAAGAAATTTCCTTGAATTTATGAATAAAAATGAATAATTTTGGCAAAAAGCAAGCAAATTTTGCTGTAGAACATTTTGCATGCTTTTAAATTTAAGTTCTAATCTGTTAATGATGTAAATTGATCAAAACAAAAGGATCATAATTAAAATACTTTAGAATGAAATCATAAAAATTAAAACACAGGCTTTAAAGGGAAACAACTCAAATGTCAAAATACGTGTTCTGGTTAAAAAAAAACATTTCCTGCCTTCAAAAGGAATTTTAAAATATAGTGGAAAGGATATTCAATGTTCAAAAAAAATAATCATCATAAGCAATTGACTGGAAACTGCATTAAAGTTAAGCAGGTAATCTCTGATTGACAGGTAGTTAGGTCATAACTCGGGTAAACACTGCCGGTGAATGATTGTTTACGACTGAACTAATTAATCCTTTCATTACCAGGAAAGGTGTAATAAGACTATCATTTAGGGCAATTAGATAAAAGTGACAAAGATTATGAGCATCAGAGTTCCATTTTTGGCGAAATTTCGGTAAACGGGAGGAAACGGTAGCTGGTGGAAGATACGTGCATTTTTGACAAAATATCGGGAGCCTACCGACGAAATCAGGAGAGTTGACAAGTATGGAAACATATTCAAAGATTTTCTCCTTTGAAAGTACATGGACAATTGGAATCATACTTGGTCACGGTCCTTACTTGGTCCCCTTCATAAAATGTGTGCTGCATGTCCGCATAGCATCCAAGATAGCAGCAGTCAGCGGGGAACATTGTTTAACCTTGGACCCCATGGGAAATCATTCAAAGATCTCCTCTGAAAATACTAGGCTACTTGGAACCGAAGTGAGGCACAATGATCTTAGATGGCCATCTTCGAGAAAAGTGACAGTCGGTCCATGCCCCATAAAAAATAGCTGCCAATGGGGGACATAGTTTAACTTTCAATCATATAACATCAATGACTATCAACAAACTTGAAACCCTTAAACAGTCAATAAACAAACTTGAAAATGAAACCCTTAAACGTTGGAACGATTGTTGACTTATTGTGCCAGCCATGGCCCAGGTGAGCGATACAGGCTCTTGAGAGCCTCTTGCTTTTATTCTAATAATAAAATACTATTTAAGAATCATTGCATGCATCCCAAAATAGTGTAAAAGATGCATATATATATGTATATATGTGGTGATGTAAGTTACATTTCTCTAAATTCATCAAGCATTATTCAATACAGATGCTGAAATAATGCCCGAAACGTGAAAATCTACGACAACTAGGCTCAAGGGGTCGGACGGTAAAGGAACTTGCGTTTTAGTTCACTGTCCTGTTATACCCTGTGAATGCAGCTTAAGAACTTATCGGCACAGTAAGAATTTGATTTTTCATCATGATTCTTCGGGTAATAAACTTTCACTAGAATTGCAATTCTACTATTTTTACATATTTAAATAAAGAATCTATAATGTTTAAGTAAAAACGCACCGAAATGCATATAAAATGTTATTACTATAAAACAGGATAGTCTTAAGAAGTTACATGACGACTAATGGGAGGAGCTTTCTTTTTGATTGACAATTACTTCATTCTTGATAATCTTAGCGCTTTTGAATGTTATTGATACAGATAACTGATCCTTTTTGCAATCGTGCATATAGGCAGTCGCAATTCTAGGTTTGTTTTTGATAGAATAGATTGAAATACATGACTATTCATTTCCAGATTCTTGACCATTGATATAACATGAGGTTATGTTTTAAATTTGTAACAAAAATCTTTTTGATTAATAAGGGAGTTTCCATGTAATATGCCAAGATATGTCCAAAAGCTAGAAGAGACCTGTATAAGTTTTCTAACCCTGGGACATATTTTGGCATATCACATGAAAACCTACTATTATTGTATACCTAGTTACCTTTAGATAAGCCAATTGTTGCTCAATTCATTGTTTAAAAAAGAACAATATTTTGTGAATGAAGAATTTTCAGTGCAAGTTCAATACATTTTTGAACTAATAATGTTAAGAAATTTTGAGTAAAGTTTGACCGAGATACCTGTAAATTAAGAAATTACACATCGCTGTTTTCTCCATTTTATTTATTTTTTTTTATTTTTCAGCCAATATGTGGATTGGAGCAAAAAAAAACGGGCACAACATTTTACTGGCTTGATGGAAGTCATCTTGAGTACAAAGGATGGATTTCTGGTTATCCGACGAGTGAAACTAATAATAACTGTGTCTTAATGCTACGTAGAGGTAACACGGTGCACAGATTCTGGCGTAATATTCCATGTGGTTTTTCACAAGGCTACATATGTGAAAAGATTTGCTGATCATGTTCAAAGTTTAACTGTATCTACATAAAGTCATTATTCAAATTGTTCTTTCGTACATGTGTGTAGATATATCGAAAGTCTAAAAAGATAGAATTTTCCCAACAAGATAGAAGTAAGCAATAACTGTGCAACACAATATGTAATTTCAAATCCTTATTTATTGGATTCTCATATCATTGTAATATAGTGCAAGAATTATAACCTGAAACATTTTTAGTAAAGCTATCATGTACTATCGCATATTTTTACTACTTATAGATAAATGTGTTTGATAATTGGACGCAGCTTTTGGTCTCACTATTACTAATTTGCCTTTTATTGACGGTGACGTTGCAGTTATCGTATTTGCGTAAACTGCCGAAATGATTTCAAGTAGTCTTAAATGCCAAGGGAGACAAAGTTGTTTTGTTACATTAAATAACACATCAGAGAACCCACAGAAGAGACGTCAACACACGCATAAAAATAGCAGTAATAACAAACTTACCGAACAGAGTTGTCATCAGTCGAAGTCCAAAAGACAAATAGACAAAACAGATGTAAAACCACAGAAAGAAATGTCAAACGCAATGGTCCTGACTCGGTACAGGCACTTGAAACAAATGGTGGGTTAACCGGGTTTTATGGCGCGTTTAACCTCTCTTTCCATTGCGGTAGTGTCCAGTAGCAGCTCAACAGCTATTGCTAGTGAAACGTCGTAGACAGTTAATAGAAATGTTTATCCCAATATTAAGTAAAAAAGGATTTTGAATCCCATTTCGGACCAACTTCAAATTT
Source organism: Modiolus philippinarum (assembly GCA_002080025.1). Classification (NCBI taxonomy): domain Eukaryota; kingdom Metazoa; phylum Mollusca; class Bivalvia; order Mytilida; family Modiolidae; genus Modiolus; species Modiolus philippinarum. Next base: position 24,108 of record MJUU01060608.1, read on the forward strand.
TTCCATGAGGGACTGATATCTATTATAGAACTTTTTTGATCTTATGAGACGGAATTTTCTGAAGCCTTGATTAATAAGGCGGTCACGGAGACAGCTATGTCCAATGAGAAAGTCCGTATCGCAAATTTTGTCTGTTGTATAATAATGATATGACGGGAAAATCGGGTGACTTGATACCGAAACGTAGACATTTAGATATTGTCTCTGACTGACTTAATAACTAGAGGCTTACAAGAGCCACAAAGGCTAACCTGGTTAATGGCTGACATAGTCCAAATAACCTTAATATTAAAGGGTCTCATTTTCTAGTATATTTATAGATCTCGACGCAATATGGCCCAATATTGAACCATGTTTACCAATCACGGCTAACTTGGATCTGATATAGAATTACTAGACACATTTTTCAAAGTTGGCCAACAAAGAACAAATGTTACCAATTAAGTTTGGATCCAATAGGAAAAGTAGTTTAAGTGGAGAATGCCTTTGAATATGTTTTTTTTAGAGTTGTCAGTGTTAAATGCGAAACATGTATCTCGAACAAATTTCAAAAGATATCACCCGAGGATTATTGTGACCATGTTCAGCTCAAATTGGTTTTGTGGCTTCAGAGGAGATATTTAAATACTTTTCCATAGGGTCCAATGTTAAACTTTGTTAGTATAAAACAAAATATGTGTTGCAAAACAGCTCTCAAGGCCAAAAAGAACATATAGAGATATATGAACATGTGAGGTGTTAAAGGGGGTGAATTTAAAATCTAAAAAACAACATAAAGTTATAATTAACACATAACGAAATCAAAAAGAGCAGAAATACTAAAAAAAATGACCAATATGTTTCGACAGATCTGTCGTCTTAGTGTAGATCGTAAAAAATTAATGAAGCTATATGTTACCCGCTCTCGGCCGTCTTGGATTTGACGTGGACTTTCTGGACTCAATTTTCAAAGACAGTTGTAACAAAGTATAAGTAGTGTCAGAGGAGAAGATCTTTGAATTTATTTTCCCATATGGCCCAATTTTAAATAAGTTCCCCACCGGCGGCAATCTAGAAAGAGGTACAGACTTGCTGAACACATTTAAGAAAGGACCAGAACAGGACTATTGTGACTAAACTTTGTTCTGATAGGCTTTGTGGCTTCAGGGCTTCTTTGAATTATCATACCTCAGTATATGAACATTACTACTAAAATTTCTGAAATAGAATTACTATTTTTCACCTTTTCAAATTTTGTGACTATTTACCGGTCAATAGTTTCTCAGACTATTGACTGGTAGTGTGAATATTTTTCCCGAACTTTTTTCTTGTTTTCCGTAATAGTTATACCATGAGGTAAAGGTGTTTCAGGAAAAGAAACCCCGACGGCCCCCAAGGCAAAGAGGAAAGCATTTTCCTTTTGATATTAAAACACCAAAAAATATATAAAAACCCAAAAAACATTTATAATCTTTATTAATTGTACCTTTTACTATAAAACCCCGTTGGATGCCTATATTCATGATTGAATAATTCTCAAACAAACAATGGACAAACTGATTTAGGCTATTTTTAAATAACAATCATGTCACGTACATGTACGCTATAGACAGCGAGTTCATTGATGTATAAAACTACACAAACAAATCGAGTTAGCCGTATGATAATATGGAAGGGGATATCCACCAAAAATATGTTCGTTTGTTCTTTGTTAA
>MJUU01060609.1:7075-18644 GCA_002080025.1 Modiolus philippinarum
GCATGTACAGAATCCTGGTCCGACACATTGTTTGTTCCCACGTGTATAGCTATAACATCTACGCTGTCTAGATTTCCGTCTAATATATAGTTGATCAAGCAATCCTCTATATCCCTAATTCTTCCTCCGCGAATGGTTTTTACTTTTGTTTTGATATTTTCATCCGAAATTTTTCTTGGTGACATTCTTTTTAATGTCGAACTGCCAATAAGTAACACATTTTTCTCGCCCTTCGTTCTAAAAAATTCTGGAAATTTGGTACGATCGATGTTCCTTTTATTATAGTCGAAAACAGTTGACCTTTCTTTATTTTCTTATGGTGTGGCGTTATTAATTCTGTTTTGTGGTGGCAATATATTTTGTCGCGGTTGTAGTCCAGCTTTAACAGCATCGCTGTATGTTCCATGTGATTTGGATGTAGTGTCTCTTTTCCGATTTGGAGTTTCTGTTTTTTGCAGTTCATTTGTATTGACGTTTGACGTGGGGTCTACAGAGACGCGTTCTACTACTGACGTTTTTACAGACTTGACTTCTTCAAATACGCCAATTACTCTGTCCCGTAAACGCTTTGATTTGTTAACAAATGCCTGATTGTTCTGATCTATTTCTGATTTAATTACTTGTGTCTGAGATAAGACATCTTTAACGGCTGCTAACTCGGTATTTGTTGGTATTTTTACTGTGTTAGATAGGGAAGCAAATTTATCTTGAATATCTTGAAATTGAATATTTGTTGTATCAAAGTGACAACTAAGTGTGTCATTCAAATTTGAAACATCTTCAGTAGTGGAGAGCAACAGACTTTCGATCCTCCTGAGTGTTGTAATAAAACCGTACGATGGCGTGTGAGTTTTATTGTTAATTTTACTAGTTCTAGATCTTACTGTATTTACAAGCGGTGTTGCTACTTTCATAGGAATTGTTTCACTGTCGTCATCACTATCTACATTTTCTTCACTTGTTATAATTTGCTGGTCTAATGTGGTGGAATAGGAAGCGGATAATTTTACATTTAATGCTTGTTTTGCAAGTTTGTCTGCTTCAATTTGCCCGACTGCAGATCGCGGTCAACGTGTACCCAAGTTACATTTAATCCATTAGACAAATCATTTATTTCAACCCACAGTTCTTCGTTTTTCACGTCTTTCCCGTTCGATTTAAGCTTCCAGTTGTTGTTTTGCCAATATAATATATGATTGGTTATTCCTCTTACCAGATATTTACTATCTCTTTTAATTGTTATATCTGTTATTTTATTTTCTCTAATTTGTTTTAGACATTTGACGGCAGCAAATAATTCCCACGTATTATTTGTTTGCATATATAACTCTGGAACTGGACCATTGTTGTTTCTTAGGCTGTTCTGTTCCCAAAATATTCCGTAACTGGCCTTTGCTGATGGTTTTCCATTGTTTTTTCACGCTCCGTCAATGTTTACTTCCATGTTTTTTCAATATCAATATTCTTTCAAAGCGCTAAAACGTTGACATCGTTTTCGTGGATTATTTGTTGTAAAATACAAATTTCGGATTTTAAAAATAGTTCCAAATTTTCAAGCTAAAATATTTGATAAAATAGTTAAAATTTTTATACCATTACACATACAAAACGCCACAAGTCATAAATGAACAGTTTATGTCTCTTAAGTCAATATTCCTATGAATAAATAACTGCACCTCCAAGCAGATTTCCAAGAATACATACTTTAAATGCACGAAAAGTTAATCAAAGTTCCACAGATTCATACACTTCACACCGAGAATTCCATTATCAGCTTTAGCTGCACAAATTCCATCTGAAATCATGAGGATTTACGAATGTTTTCTTCGTGAAAAATTTTTGCAGCCATTACATCCGCTTTATGTCACCTCCTCAAATACTAATTTCCTCGTACCTAGATACTACTTGGCCATCTCAAAATTACGACTCCAATTAAAAACTATAAGTGTTATGTTTAGACCAAATTCAATACATTCATGAACAGTATATATTGTTGAAATGAATTAATTCCAGTGTATTCCAGTGCTCAAAACAGAAACTTTATACTGTACCTGGTGATACCTTTGAAATATCTATCAATGGCCAATCAGATTAGTGAAAGTCATTGTGAAAAGGTGCTTGGTGTTTTCATGATTCAACTTTTTCATGGACTGAACATATAAATTATATTACCACTCCTGAGAAACTCGATGGTCTCAACCAAAAAACCGGCTTCCGGAAATCTGTGACTTTACACTTAATAAGTGCAGTTTGAGAAATCAAAGAATGTCACTCCATGTTAATTATTAAGATAAGTTTTAATATATCAAAACCCTTAACAATGATAAATAAGTTTTTTCTTTATGTCCGGATTCTAGAATCGCCCCGAAGCGGCAGACTACAATAAACACGATTTCTGTCTTAAAACACAGACTTTTAGATAAGTTTAGTTATATTTTATATTTATTCTGGCCAGAACAGACTTTACCAGAACGGTCATGGCCAGAACAGACTTAGGTAGAACGGTCATGGGAAGAACAGGTCAGACCAGAACGGTCTGGATTCTAGCTATGACCATGATTCTAGAGCAGACTTAGAGCTGTTTTAGAGCAGACTTAATACCTTTTCTAGGTAAACTTATAGGAGCTTAACTTTATGAGAGGTTATGTCTGCACCCCACTGTATGGACAAATCTGATATGTTGAAAGTTCCCATTTTTCATCAATTTTTTAGAAATATCGAGTTTTTGTCGACCAATTGCTGTTTAAATACCAAAGCATGATGTAAATCATGCAAAATTGTCATATACTACACACGTTTTCCGTGTTTTGGTTATTTTTATGCGAACATGGACCAAAAAGTGACAATTTCAGGGAAAATTTGTTGGGGTAGGGCTAAGATTTTCGGTATTTAGAGTCATATTTAACACTCCTTGTTTATCTAAACAATGTTTTAAGACAACTAATGTATCGTTTAGAACAATTTATTCACTTATATGTATCGCTTAAAACAATTAATTCACATATCTGCAGATATATTCTACAGATTTGACATATATTGCGATTTAACAGTGAACTATGGACAAATCTGAAACGTTGAAAATTCCGATTTTTCACTAATTTGGGAGAACTGTTGAATTTTAGTTCACCAATGGCTGCTTAAATACCAAGTAATGATGTTATTCATGCAACATTGTCATATACAACACACATTTTACGTGTTCTGGTTATTTTCATGCGAACATGGACAGAAAATTGACAATTTTGGGGAACATTAGTTGGGGTAGCGGTAAGTTTTACGGTATTCATTGTTACATTAAACACTCATTGTGTTCTAAACAAGGTTTAAGACAACTTATGAGTCGCTTGTCATAATTGATTGGCATATCTGCAGATATATCCTCCAGATTTGACATATATGACGATGTAACAGTGAACTTTGGACAATTCTAAAATGTTAAAAATTCCCATTTTTCATCAATTTCGGGCAAAATATTGAGTTTTAGTTGACAAATGGCTGTTAAAATACCAAATCGTAATATTATCCATGCAACATTGTCATATACAACACCTATTTTGTGTGTTCGGGTTATTTTTATACGAAATAGACAAAAATTGACAATTTTTAAGTAAATTTGTTGAGGTAGGGGTAAGTTTTATTGATGTTTGATGTTTATATTACCTAAAAGCAGCCATTATTTGTATCGGTTGTAAAGCAAATATGATAAGCTTTCATTTGAGACCTATTTTGAATGATATTTGTTTACTAAAAATATCTATAAGGCAAAAGAAAGACAAAACTTATTCAAAAACGAAATTATTCAAAGGTCCATGTATTTGGTTTATTTGAAAATAAATTTTTTGTCATTTAAAATATGTTAACATCGTGTTAACATGTTTTATATTGAAGAAAATAGATTAAAAAGCTAAAACCAATTTTCAGAATCGGCAATTGAGATGTACTTCGGGTTCTGTAGACCATCAAATTTTCCCAATTTCAATGAAAATATCAGTTTTTGCGTCAATATTTCATTTGGGTAGGGGTACGTTTAATTGCGTATTGGGCATAGAAATTGTAAAAACTTGGGTTCTTTGTAAAGCTCATACAGTAAGAAATAATTTGATACCTCCTTTGTATAATTTGAAGGCATTTGGTCAACATTTTGAATCAACTGAAAGAAATGCTTGAATAAAAAACGAAATTTTCCAAAATTTCGGTAGGTGGGTCATTAAAGGGGGCCAAATTCCACAAGGGCGTGCAGGTTATTCTAGTGTTAACATGTTTTATTTTAAAGCGGGGATAAATAACCAACTTCAAAAAATGGGTGGGGTTCGGAAATGGAGGGAGCACGGGGGGTTATTCCAGCCCATTGAGTAACACACACCAAGTCCGAGGGTAATAACTAATTTACATCCCAGCTAATAAATTAAGTGAAGGAACATCGATATACATTCTGAAGAATTACCTCCTTGCTTATCATGTCATGAAATAAATCGTTTATACAATAACTTCGGTATTTAGTTATTTATACTATAATTATAATACTTATCCTTATTGTGCCCCACAGCGATTCGTAATATACGAAATTTTATCACGGTACTTCCAACGAGTTCGTGGTGAAGTAGATAGGCAGAAGTCTTGTTTACAAAACGACGGGTCACCCTTTTTCGAATCGCTCTAAGGACGATGATATTTTAAAATCTTTAAATTAAAACATAAAATTTTACTTAGTTTAAGGAACTGAACAGTTCTCAAAATCTGGCCTTGATAATAATAAAATAAAAAGTTAAAATCTCCATGTTCTAACTAAGGTGAGATTGCTGGGGTGATTCGACTCAGATCACCCTCACTAGAACGAAGGAGCTGAATATTATTATAAGATGAAATGTTACTTTATAGTAAGGAAGTTTAAATTGATGCACATTTAATGCTTAATCCGCGTAGCTTTTGATTTGACAAAAATATTAGATAGTGAAGGGACTTGCAGCTGGTATACATATGCAAAAGATTTAACAGAAGAAAGTAAATTAAATCTTAATATATTTGATGAATATATAAAAGTAAAAAACATATTCAAAGATTAGAAATAAACATTAAAAAATCTTTTGTTGAATATAACAACAACATATCAAAAGAAACAGTAGATAACCAAGATGAAGAAAATAAAAATTTCTTGTACAAATTATTTAATTAAAAAAAATCAAAATTAATATTTATCTCATCCAAATAAAGAAAATAGAAAATTTAGTTCGAAATTTAAAGTCAGTGACCATGACTTATTAATTGAAAAGGGTAGATATGCTAAAATTTTAAGAAACCAGAGGTTATGTAAATTATGTAAAACTATCGAAGGTGAATACCATTTTTTTTTCACTTGTAAATTAAATACAGTTTGAAAAAAAAACTTTTTGATCATTATCAAAATTATAAAGTTTTCACATCTACTTCCATTTTACCAAATAACGAAAAATGGAAAATTGTTTAAACCCATCAACACCTGATGATGTAAAGGCAGTAGTGTCTTTTATAAAACAGTAGTCATTAGAGTCACAAAGTCATTAGAATTGAGGAAGGGAGACCAATGATGTCTTTATATCTTTATTTCATGTGTTTTAATTAGTATTTTATTGCTACAACCCTAATGGGTTTATGTTTGCAATTAAATAAATAAACTTTTATAAGATTAATTATGTTTTCACAAAATCATGTCACCATATACAAATTTTCAAAAAGTTGCATCAGATCGTGTTTGTAGAGGATTTATCCACTGAGAGATGAATTTCCAATTGCACTTCTCTCAAGGATTTTCCCCGTAAATTAATTTCTACATTAAAACAGTGTCGACTTAAAATTAGGTATTATTTTTGTACGCATTTCTTTCTATTTTTGAGGTTTTGGTCTTATGGGTTGGGGTAATTTCTTGTAATAGAACAGTATAAATAGGAAAGAAATTAACGTTTAATGTTAATGAACCGAGCCAGTATTGTTGGCACCTGCATATGTAGCTTGGAGTGAAGCGATGGACTGAACAGGTAGGGAGGGGTCTAAGGGGGTTTCCAAAAGGAATACCAGGCTTTTATCTCTTCTTTTAGCAACGAAAGAAAAACAAGTCAACAAAAAGTATTTCACAATGCAAAAATGTTACCGATTTGGATTGATCGTTAAGAGTAGGAAGCTCAACATAGTTATCCTAGTCTCAGTATATCTTAGAAATGAAATACCCTCTTTAATACAGCAAGATGGTAAAAATAAACCTTTACCCATACTCCAACCACACAATATACAGACAGTAACCTCGACCCTCTCTGGCTAGGCTTATTCACAAGTGTTTTATTGTTTCATCATATTTTTTACAACTTCGTGTTTTATAGTACATACATTTGAACATTGTATTGATATTTAATACTGATTTTGATGGTTTATGTAAATGTGCCAGGTACCGGTATCTTAATGTTCCAGTGGGTCAAAGAATATCTAAATTGTGCAATAAGAAATTAAAAATGAAGCCCAATTTTGTTAGAGTGCCCTTCTGTAGAAATAGATAGGAAGGACATTCTAAATTTAATAATCGAAAATTTCCCTAATATAGATCAACTAGATAATGTTTCAAAATAACGGTTAATGTCTGCAGAAGATGAATTTATATAAAGTCAAATGTACACTCTCCTAAATGATTAGTTCTATGTAATATTAATAAATATTTCAGAGTGCTATACCTTCATTGCTCTGCCTCATCCGTATATACATGTTTATTTATAGATTGGATGCCCCTTGATTTGTATTCTTGTAATTCTTTTTTCACTTTATTTTATATCAATATTGCATTATTTATCCCATTATTCTAATTAATTGTAATCGTTGTATCTAAATTTAATTTCATCTGGGTCGTCTAGATTGACAATAAAGTGTTTATCTGTTTATATGTATTTTTGTCTTTAAAACATACATGTATCTCCTCGTTAACTACTTCATGTTTATATGTATTTTTAGGTTTACTCTTATCCCTACAGTGCTTTCACATTAATTTCTAAATTAGTTTAACATTACAGTATTCATAAGGGGAAAAAGAAACTAAATAGGACTGACGGGGTTTCAACTCATGTCAGGGTCGATTCTGATTCATTAACCCACTACAACAACCTATAAATCGTTTCGATAAACACATACATGTAGTTGCAATATAAACAAAATAATAGTACAGTAGGGTGCAGACATAACCTCTCGCCAAGTTAACTTCAACCAGTCATAAAAGCTCTTCTAAGTTAACTTAGGACCGTTTTCAAGTTAACTGAGACCAGTCATAGAGCAGTCATAAAAACTATTGTAAGTTAACCTTAGAACTGTTCTAGAGCCCTGACTGCTCTGACATGTTCATGTCATAGAATCGTCACTGGTTTGACCTGTTCTTGTCATAGAGCCCTGATTGCTCCGACCTGTTCTGGTCATAGAACCCTGACAGCTGTAACCTGTCATAGAATCCTGACTGCTCTGACCTGTCAAAGAGCCCTGACTGCTTTAATGTTACAGCGATGGAAAAGTTCAACATTCCCAAATTAGCGCTCATCGCGTGCATCGTATGCACTCATCATGTAAAGCGTGTGCGTGTATCGTGTAACGTGCGTTTACTCCTTTAATTTTAAAGTCCACATTTTATGGATATATTTTCCCGTTTCTTTGCTTAGAAAAATTATTTATTTTCATGAAAATTTCGAACAAATAAGTTATTTATTTCCATGACAAGTAGGATTAATTATTTTTTTCGCTGGGCCCTGGGACTAATATAAGTCCTAGATGGGACCAAGATTAAATTATTTCTATACAAAGTCGCCCAATTCCCACCCCTGAAAATCAACTGGTCGTCCCCTTATTTCTATTTTTTGAAAGATAATATAAATTTTTACAACCACAACTTTACAACTTTAAAAAATAATAACATATTAACATATAGAGTATGACATGCTTTGGGCTCATATAATATTCATGGCTTCATCACAGATTTTTGTCACACACACACACACAAAAACAAAACAATTGCAGTATTCAAGATATCCATATAATATCTAATGAAGAAGAAAATGCGCTGTTTCTTATATATTAGAGGCTAAATTAGAGCAAGCTGCAGTATTACGGACATCTATAATACATCGAATAAGGTAAATCTGCTTTTTCTTATATATATTTTAGACTAAATTACAGAAAGTTGCAGTATTGCGGGCATTGATATAATACCTAATGAAGAAAATCTGCTTTTTCTTATATATTGTATGTTAAATTACAGCAAGTTGCGGTATTACGGACATCTATTATACATCGAATGAGGTAAATCTGCTTTTTCTTATATATTCTAGACTAAATTACATTAAGTTGAAGTATTGCAGGCATTGATATAATATTAAATAAAGAAAATCTGTTTTTTTATATATATTGTAGGTCAAATGAAAGCAAGTTGATCGAAGTATTAAGGGCATCGATATAATGTAGAATGAAGAATGTCTGCTTTTTCTTATAAGTTTTAGGTTAAATTACAGCAAGTTGAAGTTTAGGGGCATCGATATACTATCGAATGAAGAAAATCTGCATTTTCTCATATATTATAGGCTAAATTGCAGCAAGCTGAATTATTGCGGGCATCGATATAATATCGGAGACGAAAATCTGCCTTTTCTTATATATTTTATGTTAAATTTCAGCAAGTTGAAGTATTACGGGCATCAATATAATGTAGAATGAAGAATGTCTGCATTTTCTTATAAATTTTAGATTAAATTGCAGCAAGTTGAAGTATAATATCGAATGAAGAAAACCTGCCTTTTCTTATATATTTTAGGTTTAATTACAGCAAGTTAAAGTATTACAGGCATCGATATATTACTGAATGAAAAAAATCTGCCTCTTGTTATATATTTTAGATTCAAATATAACAAGTTGAAGTATTGCGGGCATGAATATATAATATCGAATGAAGAAAATCTGCCTTTTGTTATATATTTTAGGTTAAATTACAGCAAGTTGAAGTATTGCAGGCATCGATATAGTATCCAATGAAGAAAATCTGCTTTTTCTCATATATTTTAGGCTAAATTGCAGCAAGTTGAAGTATTGCGGGCATCGATATAATATTGAATGAAGAGAATCTGCCTTTTCTTATATATTTTAGGCTTAATTACAGTAAGTTGAAGTTTGGGGGCATCGATATACTATCGAATGAAGAAAATCTGCTTTTTCTCATATATTATGGGCTTAATTGCAGCAAGTTTGAAGTATTGTGGGCATCTGTAGCGTAATGCTTTAAGACTAATGTTCATGAAATATTTAATATATAAACATGTAAAATAATCACAATAAAATATTCAAGTGTTGATCAGTATGAATGAATAGAGCATGAAAGAATAAAAGAAATGAATGATCGTATAGTCTTTACACCAGTATTTAAGAGTCTCTCTGGAATCCGTTGTGTATTCCTAATTTGGTATTCAGTGGTTGCATAAAGCTTACTTGCATAAAGCTTATCACGCGTTGTGTCTTATGAAACAAACAGTTAATTAATAAAGTGCTGATTATCCACCACTAATTGACAGATAGTGTCCTGTAATGACCAGACTCAATCAAGGTATAAATGTTTATATCCAGTGGTAATTAAAGAATATGCATTGTTTGTATTATCTGGTAGATTTCTATTGAAAGATAAACACATATTGTTGGACATAATAAAGTTCTAGATTTGCTGTGATGCCAAATTCTCAAACGGAAAAAATGCAGGTTTTTCACACAGTATGTTACATTTACCGTCCCAATGTTTCGAGAAATATTGTCCAATATTTCAGTCACCAGTTATCCCACGTTGTACCAGGTTTTGTCCACCAATGTAGATCTCACAAAACACTTAAACGTGTGTCTTCAGGTTCTTATTCCAATGTTGTACCAGGTATAGTCCACCAAGGTAGATCTCACGTGTGTTTTCGGATTCCTAGTCCTACGTTGTACACATTGTTGCACATGTTGACTGGTCCATAACAACATCATCAAACAATATGAAGTTCACACTAAGGTGTATATATATAACACGCTTATACAGTCAAACAATCCAAGTCTCTAGTTGTAAATATAATATACATTAACAATGTAGACTAACAGCCTCCCCAGGTCTTTTGGACCCGGTTGAAAAGGACTTACTGCTACAATAAAATGTCACTTGAAACACATTAGTATATCTGTAGTAACATTGGTAATAATAATAATCATCTTGGTATATGGATCTGAGTTCTAAAACTTGTATGTATGAAATTATTCCTTGGCTAATCGCTCTTTCGTTTCATTGATGTCTCTTCCGGAAGTAGATAAATCCAACATTGGATATAATGATTTAACAACATTTTGTACAGTTTTTTGCATCTGTACTTCTTCAGTTTTAGAATCGAATTTCACTGGTACAGAGTACACTTCTCTGGGGGTGTTAATTGCACCCTCGGCTGCCGTAGCCGAAACCAGTTCAGATCTAGGGGTGGCTCTCAATTCTAATTTGTCACTCTTATTTTTGGCTAACCAACACAATTTCAATTTTCGATTCCTACAATATCTGATGTAAATATAAATACATATTCCAATTAATACAATCAGGGCTGCCCATATAACATTTTGAAGCAATTTTGGAAGTTCGGAGCTCATTGAAACATTTTCTAAATTTTGCAAACGATCAATTAAATGTCCCATAGGAATTTCCTCAATTGATTTCAACTCCTTTGGTAATTGTAAGGGATGAAATTTTGGTAGTTCACTCTGAAATGGTTTCCATATTTTCATCATTGATATATTATAGTTATTAATTAATTCATTTAAAGAATCTTCAACTAATTAATTGGCTTGCTTATGATAATAAGGTAACAATGTTAAATAGTCATTAAATGCAGAGCAAGTTAATTTTAGAGTAACTTTATCAATAGGAGCATGTGCATAAATAATAGACGTTTTATTTCTTGCACTTTGGCAAACGACCGAAAACATCAAATCCTTCTGTGTTACAGTTATCCATACTCCATTTGATAGATAATTAGCAATTGGCAGTACAGACTTTGGCGTTACATATGTCTGACAGTGTCTGTGAACATTGTTTTGGTTTTTCATAAACAAGGCTACTATACATAATTTACTGAGGTTAATAGGATAGACATTTTACTGATGGATTCGTGCATTTTTATATTTCATATAACAAAGGAATAATTGTTCTTAAAAAAAAATTGACGCTCATAGCCCAATTAAAGATATATCGAAACCCACAGCAATTATAGCACATAATGCGCATATACCTCCAACGACCGAGATTTTTTTAAAAGAAATTTCGGTACGATTTGAGTAGCTGGAATATGAATAATATTATATGTTAACAATTTTAACAGAATCTTTCATCATTAATTGAAATTGACATGGCCAGTGTATATCTCAGGTTCAGAGATCCTTATTCCCATGATTCAACGGTGATACACACTAGTCATCCACCCTACGTAATGGTGTTACATTTATCATACCAAGAATTAAATTATTACACAATAAAATTATATTTGTTCCGGTTTATATAGGAACAAATGAAGCCTTT
>MJUU01060614.1:46059-56407 GCA_002080025.1 Modiolus philippinarum
GTGTGTGTGTGTGTTCATATTGACTGATTTCCGGGACTGATTCTATGGGGCGCCGAATGCGACTGTTGTAGTTTTGTACTCGAAATTCAATTTTGTACGGACAAAAGTGAGTTTTGTTCAACAAAAATGAGTTCAAATTAACAAAATTTATAACATACAACAAATTTAAATTTTGTCATACAAAATTATCTTTCAGTGGACAAAAGTTACTTCTGTCATGACAAAATTCATTTTTGTATCACAGATTTTACTTTTGTTACCTGATTTGAAAATTGGGTAACAGAAGTCAATTTTGTATGCAAATTAGTTTAGTTTGGATTCCGTGAACTAATTTTCATACAAAACTGAGAAACATTATGACAAAATTAGATTTTTCCACAAAATTCAATTTTGTGTTTACAAAATTGAATTCTGTCACAACAAAATCACTTTTGTCATGCAAAACTACATTTTGTATGTTTTCAGTGCACAAAATACATTTTTGTAGACAAAATTTATTTTTGTAGTCAAAAGTCACTTTTGTCATGACAGAATTCATTTTTGTATGCAAATGATTGACCTACGCTTGTTAGCTGTCCGCCGATTGGTTGAAATACTTGCAGTTAACTCATTATTTGGTAAAGGTTTATATGGGATTGGAATCGTAAAATAAATCCAAATTAAAAAAATGAAACGTCGTTTAGTAATAAACTCTACGGAGGTATGCTCTTAAAAGAATATTTTCCATAGATTGTGTCAAAAACTTCAATCCCGATTCTTTGTTTGGTAATCGATTTCAAAACCTCCCTCCCCCTTTGCTACTAAACACTAGCATGAGATACTTGCAAAATTTAAAGTTTTTTTTTAACTTTTATTTTTTTTTTAATTCATGTTTGATTAGGGTACAATCCCAAATTTTCAATAAGACAAAATTCTTGCAGGAGGGGTATCTTGATGAAATTTTAATTTTGTTACTATATGACTCTGTAATAATATCAACCATGTCATTATTCAAAACATATCTAAATTTCAAGAAAATTTGAAGGAAATTAATAAAGATATGGCCAGTGATACTAATAGTCTTTATCCCCCTTTTCTTGACAACTCAGAAAATCCTTCATGTCAAAGATTTTCATATTGACCTTAGAATATATTTAAAGCTCAGATACAGGTCAATTTATAGGTCATTCGGTCTGACTGTAAGAGTTATCTTTCTTAGGTGTTCTGTACCCCCTTAAGATATCATTATGAAATTTCGATATGTTATTTGTGGTAATGTGCTTAACACATATTCCAAATTTCATGAAAAAAAGTTGAAAAAATAAAGAATAAATGCAATTTAAAGTTTTGGGCATCCGATTTTTTCATCCCCTCAAATATCAACTATCAACACAGGTAAAAGTGCCCGGATGTTCGGAATTATGTATTTCATGGGGTAGGGGATTGATACCCTTAGACAGTAGTGAATATTTCTATCTCGATAGCATCACCAATATGAATGTCCTTGCTGCGAGACCCGCGGTTACTTTACCCAATGAAAGGCCTTCTTACAAAATCGTGGTGGATGAGAGAATTCATTTGCATATCCAAATTTGGAATATGTAAACGAATTTGCATACAAAATTGACTTTTGTGACACAAAATTGAATTTTGTGTTAAATTTTAATTCTGTCAAACAAAACTCGATTTTGTCTACACAAAATCACAGGATGATAATTTAATCAACATTGCCGCGTTACAAATTCAATTTTGTCTTACAAAATTTACTCTTGTTATTTAATTTACATATCGGGTAATTTAAGTCAATTTTGTATGCAAATAAGTTTATATTTGCATACCTATTTGACAAAATTCAATTTTGTCATAACAAAAGTGAGTTTTGTCTACAAAAATGAATTTTGTCTACAAAAACAAATCGTGTCAATACACGGGGGGAGGGGGGGTAACTTGACTATAAAATGACGTGGGTGCGTCTTTAGGTTCAAAACCCCTACCCGAAATTATCCAGATCATGCCAAATCGTGTCAATACACGGGGGAGAGGGGGGTAACTTGACTATAAAATGACGGGGGTGCGTCTTTAGGTTCAAAACCCCTACCCGAAATTATCCAGGTCATGCCAAATTTGACACCCGAGTTTATCCAAAGAGACTAAAATAATGACCCGAAATCTCCAAAGTCTTTCGGGAAATTCTACCCCGAATTTGCCGCACGTCCCGTACCTATTGTAATGGAGTTGGGGACACACTCCATCATTTATAATTTAAACAGTTTTGGCTCAGCACAAAAAGACGTCCGCTGCCATTTTCAAACATTTATTCAGACAAAGAAATCACGTGACAAACATACAAAACGCGGGAAGGGGAAACAACTAACAACCATAAAGCACACAATCTCCATTCACACTAAAACTCACGACCATACACAATACAGACATGTAACATCCCGCCCCAGAAAACAAAAATTTTACAAATTTTTATAAATAGTCGTTGGTTTTTGTTGAACCAAAATACAATTAAAACTTTTCAAAATTATATACTCAAAAATTACATAATAAAGCATTCAAATAGACAGAAAATTTCTCAATCTACACAAGAAAATCCATCACTGATCACTCAACTGACATCTTATACACAACCGTATCAACACTGCATTTCCACTCTCATGCAGTGATACCCACTCAAAACTGATGGCATTTCCTACTAGTAACTAAAACACACTGCCATTACGGAAGCTGAATACAATTGATAAGATCATCAGGGACCTTTTAAACCCTCAAATTTTAGTAAAAATCATTTTAACAACAATATTACATAAGAACTCATTATGGAAAAGAATTTCTCTAATTTCTAGCCAATTTAACCAACGCCTGACCGATTTGATAAAAATATTTCTCGTCACTAGTGAGAGAACAACTCGCGTGAAATTTCCCGCCAAATCTATTCGGAACATACTGTGAAAGTAATATTGTTCGTGGGGTTCCAATTTTCGTGGATTTCGTGGTTCACTTACACCACGAAATTAAGTTCCCAACGAAATCCATTATTCCACAGATTTTTAATCCATGGAATTTGAAACCACGAATTCTAGTACCCACGAAAGAGTGATATTTATGAAAGCCACGAATATTGATGTCCATGAATAAAAGTACTTCCACAGTAATACTCGGTGTTTTACATTATGTCATTACAGAAAAATTTTCTACAACTTAAACACGTTAATTATGAAATTTCTCACATCTTGTTAAATAAATTTTGAAATGTTTCAAAACTCGGCAAGCCTCGTTTTCAAACATTTGCAAAATTTATTTAACTCGATGTGAGAAATTTCATAATCAACTTAGTTCTCATTGTAGAAACTATATATCTACTATTTCTCTATCTTATCCATCATTCATACAACACTCTCACCATTAAAAAAACAAAAAGTGAATCTTATGAAAAATGTCATAAAAACAAGTTCCACAAAGGTTTTGTTTGTGATACATATCACACCGCTAAATGACAAACACGAACGCATCAGAAACAAAAGTTCTGAGTAGACAGAAAAAAATATTAAAGTCCAAATTGATAAACTGGAACATTCTATTTAAAAAACGTCAAAATATCTAAAATTCCTGGTATAAAAGTCAAAAATAAATTTTCGTCACTGGACTGCAAATACAATTAAAACGTAGTTCAAAACAGGTTATAATTAATTACGGGTCAGCGATACTGTTATCACTGGACAAAATAAACAAAGTGATCTGGGCGAGACGAGACATCAGACAAAACAATGATGTAATCACATAGACTTGATACAATTAAGTCACAAGCATCACCAATCTTGAAGTTTTATAAAAATCAAATGTCAAATTCAAAATGTAAACGAAATCTAAATCATATCTGGAACTTTCAGTTTATTTAACATCAAAGGAAAACTGTCAAAACTTGGCTAATTAAAAATCAATATCCTCGGTAAACAGCGACAGTGTACATAACGATACATGCACGTACGACATTCACACAGTCAACAGGTTACACAAGAAACACAGATGGACGAGACATGGTCTGATACACAAAGTCCGAAATTCCAAAGTGAAAAATTTGAGTTCCTACAGTAAATCAAATATAATGTAATCCATAAATTGCATCGGTAAAATCGAAGGTAGAAACTGTCACGTGGCGAGCAGACAGTAAAATTTCACAGTTAATTTACACAAACATTTCCAATAAGTAGGCTTCAAAAGGCACCAAAGCTGCAACGTTGGACCGACTTCGGAATTCTCCACCATGTAATGGAGTTGGGGACACACTCTATCATTTATAATTTAAACAATTTTTGCTCAGCACAAAAAGACGTCCGCTGCCATTTTCAAACATTTAATTTATTCAGATAACGGAATCACGTGACAAACATACAAAACGCGGGAGGGGGAAACAACTAACAACCATAAAGCACACAATTTCCATTCACACTAAAACTCACGACCATACACAATACAGACATGTAACACTATACATATAGAAGTTATCCCCCCCCCCTGAGTGTCAATATAAAATTGAATTTTGTCATTACAAAATTGATTCAGAAGTTCTTATAAAACAAGTCTGTATAACATTGTTTTGTACGACAAAAATGATTTTGTTACGACAGAATTAATTTTTGTGAACAATATTTGATTTTGATTACAAAATCACAAAAGTCCCATTCGGCGCCCCGTAGATTCTCATATATATATGTGTAAAACTAAATCACGATCAAACAAAACTCGATTTTATGTGAAGCACATTTACAATCATGAAATTAGCCTATAAATTATCAAATATTAGATTTTTCAAAAAAAAAACTTGACAGATAAGTTCTATCATGCATCACATTTGAGGATAGGCTTTCATCAGTGTTAATTTTCATTTATTATGCAAACGTGGTACACAGCATTACGAATGCTGTAAAATGGTGTCAGAGCTAATTAAAATTACTGAAAAGGCTTTTTGCAAATATTTTATTTATTTAGCATTAGTGTGCGATGTCAGCAAAAGCAATAACCATTCCTGATTTTCGAGCTAAACTTACATTTTGTGTCATTAAGATACTGAATAATATCAATTAGGTATTGAATTGTAAATGAGTTGTATGAAAATGAGGACACATGCAGGGTAAAAATAGACCGGGATGAAGGTATGGATGAAAGGAGAAAGGGATTAAAAAAGACGAGAAATGAGAGAAGGAAAAAATCAGACTGTGATAAACGGGTAGGAGAAAGGGCGAGGGAAAGGAGAGGTGGAGAGAAAGGAAAGTGGTATGAGAAAGGAGAAAAAGGCGAGAGAAAGGAGAATGGCACCCCGGTCCACTCCTAAAAAATATTGATATACAATAAAATTCATTAGCATAAATTATAAACTTGTTTGTTGTTATCGGTTAATAATTACCACTTGTTAACTTAGTGGACTTTTTGTCTAAATTTGTTGTTGTTTTCAAACTTAGTTAACAATGCCATCACCATTGGTTTTCTTTAAGTACTGGATCTTATCTTCATATGAATATGCTGTTTGTAGAAGTTTCTCGGTGCACAAGCAAATATTGCAGGAGAAAGAATATATGCTTAGAGGGGGGGTAAGTTTTCGACAAATTTTGATGGGTTGTCTGTAGACGCGCAAGTTTTGACAATATTCAAACGCAGTTATGTATTATAATTCTATATTACATATGGTAAGAGTTCCTATTAATTTCATTGGCTACAACGCTGACGTGATTTCAAGAATATTCAATGTATTTTAGCGTTGTTTCTAATTTTACGTATATTGACGCTATGTTTCTATTTTTAAATATATTGACGCTATGTTTCTATTTTTAGTTATATTGACGCTATTAATCTGGTTGGAGTTTCATGCTATAGTTTTCAAAAAGAAAGGTTTTATAAAATAAATATTTTTAAAAAAAATCAGGGGAAAATGCTATTTCACATTAATAGAGGATATTAAAGTGTTTCACTGCGCAACCACCGAAATTTAACGAAACGTTTATTTAACAGTTGTCATTTGTTATTTATTGTATCTCTATCAGTTTTAACATGTTTTTCGGTTAATGGACTTCCAAATGTTTTGGTTTTATCTGCACTGATGAGACATAAGTTGTCGAAATGCGCATATGCAGAAACTGAATTAGCAGTAACTTCGGTATTTTGTTATTTATTGCATACTTTACTATAATAAAAAGGTTTGCTTATTTGTTATTTGCAAATGTACAAGATAATGTACAAGGTATTTATCTATCCTATGAGAACTCATATAACCCATTATAGCTGGTGGCAGATCCGCATCTGCCTTCAAATGTAGCCTCTGTTTTGAATTAAATTCCGGCGTAGTGACAAAATTTTACTCCACTAAAATGTAATGAGATACCATGAAAACTACATATGTAATATAAAAATGATAGACTTTTTACTCTGTCAATATGTTAAATATGGACCTGTTAGGAATATATTGACCTCGGACTTCGTTCTCGGTCAATATAAATCTAACAGGTCCATCTATAACATGTTGACTTCGTAAAAAGTCCAAAATTCGGATAAACATCCCGAGGAATCCAGCAAGATGATTAACATTATATACATTTTTCGTTATATTATTATCATTATTTACAGGAATTTTGTACCCCCTAGTTACTCCCACACACACTCACACACTTATATGCCCCTTACTAGATGAAGTGGGTACCATGGCAAGAAATATGCGCATGTGTCACGTTTTATTTTTCTTAAGATGAAAGACTAACATCTGAATTTGTGCCCGGAGTCATAGGTTCGAAATACCACGTGAAATTATTCTCCTTAAAACAACAAGAACTATACCTCCGTATACAAACCGAAGTTTCTCTATCATTAATTAAAGTTCAACCAATATCCGTTATGTGAAGTTTATATCCAAATCTAAGGAACGTTTGGTCTCGTGTTTGTCAATGCCTGCAATAAAAATGTCAACGCGTGAACATTATACTGGTATACGCAATTTTATACACTCTTACAATAAAATATTTCCCATTTGTACATTGTTACATCGTTCAGTACTAGCTGGCACACGGTTTATTGCATTAACTATACCTTTTGAATTCTATTCTGTTTCCCATATCTTTTGAACATCTAGCAGAATGTCAAAAGCGCGTATTGTCATTTGAAGGTCCAGAGGAGGGCTCAGGGGTTTAAACCCTTTTTTGAAATTAAAAACAAATCAGTATTTTGTCAGACCTTGACAAAAATTTGACTTCGATGAAAGACTTTATCATCACCAGATATTTCAAGATAGGTTTTCGTTCTCATTCAGGCATTTTCTTTAATTCGAAATTTGTAAACACTGCTTATCTTCGCTAAGACCCATCGCCAATACAAAAAATGCAAAGTACTCGTGTATTGATGAAATAGAAAAAAAGAAGGGAAACGGGGAATGTGTCAAAGAGACAACGACCCAAAGGGGAGTGACAACAACTCAAAGCAACCATAAGATCTTCAATGAACGGTGAGGAAACCCCACACCCAACGGCAGGTCGGAGTCGACCCCTAAATAAAGAGTAATCAAGTTCTGCGAAATAAACATCATCCTAGACTCCTATAGACATAAAGTAAACTAACTAGAAAACAGACAAGACACACAGAAGCTTAATAAATTTCCTGACTTAGGAAAGCATGTATATTTTGGCTATAAATTTTTAGCTCTTTTGCATTTTTAATTGAATATGAACAAGTAAAAATAATAATCTTTAATCGTGCAGGAAAAGCAAAATTTGGAAAATCCCGACAGTTTGAAAATATGTCGGAGTGTTTAGAGAGATCTATATATTGATTACCATCATGTAGCCCATTTATTGCTGAGTTCCGCTGATGGAGAAAAATTAAATAATTGCGTTTTCTTAAGACAACCCCAAAAAAGTCAAACCCCCCATAGACATATATGCTTTCCAGCTCTCTCAATATTTGTTAATTGGTTGTGATTTGGATGACGGAATGAAAAGCACATTCATCATTTATCTATTCAGGAAATAAATGAAAGAAAGATATATATTTCGGAACACTATGATCCCTTCTGTTTTATACTTATATGCAATTCTAAAGACTTCTATAAAGAATTTAGTGAATTAAATACTGTAAAAGGGTATCTTTCGCGTGGTTTAAATTTAAGTGTAAGTGCCAATCGCGAAATTTGCGAAAATTAACCCCTCGCGAAAATTTCCCCTTTTACAGTACAAAAAAATGACACCAATCAATCAATCAATCTATTAATAACTTTCATATTATGAGAAGATAACTGATAATGTACTACAACGTAGCGTATATAAGTTTGATTGATTGATAAATTAGAGTTTAACTTCAAGTGAGCAATATTTCCACTAGAAAAGGAGAGAAATTGGTAGGGGCAGGAAATTAAGCCATCTTTTCGAGACCCAGTGACTCTGCTTCCTTAGAAAAATAAAGAAGGGTCTTTTCAGTGCACCCAGCGTGGCGTTTCTTCACACAGTTTGGCTACAATGGTTCGTGTTCATGCTTTCTGTATCTTGACCTTACCACTCCGCATAGACAGGGCATTCCCTATTTACGAACTTGGGACGCGTGAGGCGGTTCTGTAGCCGGATTCCCCGAAAACCGATTCAGGTGACGGGTATATAAATTGAAATTCTATCGATTTGGGGCAGATCGACAAATAATAGTAAATAAATGTAACTATTACGACTATAAACAAAAGCAAAAAACTATTCACAGCAATAAAAAAACATTTTTTTTTTGTTTACTTGGAATAAATCGGTTACAACCTGTCCAAACCATGTAATCGCGTCTTCTGTATCTCGTAATCAGTAAAGTAAATGTTTATTTTTTATCGTTCTTCCAATAAAAAAGACAAACTTCGTGATTTTCAGGTGGTGGGGGGGGGCTTTGGCAATTTTGTAAATAAATAATTTAATTTTGGTGCCAGTTAAAATAAACAATCTAATCCCGCTTGCCATGAAAAAGGATCATTTAATTTTGATTTGAAGAATATATTTTTTGTTGCAAATGGAATTAAATAATTTGATGTTTCAATTGGTGAAAATTATTTGTTCGAGACATCGCCCAAGTCTTCCCCTGAAAATAAAATGGTCGTCCCCTAATTGCCGAAACGAAAGTTATCCTTACCTTTTTACAAATACGAGATGAGTTTCTATTCTTTTCAATAATGCATTACACTGTTGTATGCAAATTTTGTTTTATGTGCCTGGTATTTTTCCTACTCTTGGTAACGATAGTAAGAAATCCTTTAAAAATGAAATAAATTCGCATAGATAGCCATGTTTCCATTGGCTTTGTATAAACTTTGGGATGCTTCTACAATAAGCTTTTGCCGTTTTATATTTTGTAGACTATTATTTAAAAATACAATAGCACTTGAAATTAAACATAAACGAATACACAATGTGACAAAAGACCATAACAATCTCTTTTCATAATTACATGTTTTAGGAATTTACAGTTTTTATCAAAATTCTAACCCCTTGAAAATACTAAGGCTTCATTCCGTGTATGGCACACGGTAGATGCCCTTGATACTGGATTTGGCCTCCTATTTTGATATATTTGGAAATGAGTACTTCTTTTTTGACTACCTTTGGATTATGGCTTTCCATATTATTTGATTTTATTACATATAGATTGCGGTGAAAGATTGAAATTTCTCAGTGAATTAAAAGTGATAATTTACTGTGAAATTATTTTCCATAATTTCACTCTAGAAAGTGACGTCACAATAGACGTTGTCAACGTCGTTGTTAAGTAAACGTCTCAGCGGATTAACATAGAAAACTTAGTTCATGCAATGAATCTTAAAATAAACCATCAAATATTACAGAATAAGATCTATATAATAAAAACAATAACTAATCCTATATTCTGATTATCAAAAATATTCAACTCATGATAGAAAACATTGTAATTCACTCATGCGCTGCGCGCATTCGTGAATTACTGCGTTATTCGATCATTCGTTGAATATTTTGCGATAATCAGAATCTCGGATTAGTTATAGCATAATTAATGCTCCTTGAAACACGTGTACAGCATAACGAAATTTACTATTTTTATGCAACTTAGGTATTGTTTGTATTTTTAATCTGATCAAAAGGTATAATTAAGAAATAATTCATGGCAGGTATATGGTTATTGGAAATTTAATCATGGGCTGGGCCTTAATATTCGAATTTAACCCAGAGCGTTAGCGAGGGGTTAAATTTACGAATATGAAGGCCCAGCCCATGGTTAAATGACAATAACCATATACCTGCCACGAATTATTTCGATTCTAATATGACAGAAAATGAATTTTTCCATTCTGAAGCGACCTAAGAGAAGGCGGATTTCACGTCTCCAT
>MJUU01060616.1:4707-20527 GCA_002080025.1 Modiolus philippinarum
TCCAGGTGATTAATACTTACATTAAACACCTACTGGTGTCATACAAGTCAAACAGAATACACTATACATCTCAACAGTGCTTTATAAGAGAATGACAAGCCTGAAAAGTTGCCGTGACCTGTACCACAAAAAGTGAGGAAGAGTGCTTGTGGAAACTATATGGTATAACGTATAGTGTTTAGGTGTTACGCATTCCTTGATGATTGGGGTACTCCGTTAGATACATTGGTTACATCTACAAGGTCTACTTTTGTAACAAATCATGATCTTACCTTCAATTTACCCCCATTTCATCATAAAAAACCGACACCCCATATGTGTGGTTGTACCCGGTGATGTCGCAGGGCTGTCGAAGGTGGGGGGGGGGGGGNAAAGTGAGACCGAGGGCATGTGGGGAATAGCCACAAGATTTTTTCAGAGACGCAAAGTGGTGCATTTTCGTTAAAAGGGGAAATATAAAGTTAAATTAAGGTTTCATATCTGTGACCTCCATTGAAAAACTTGTTTTACTTCAGGGCTTTAGTAGAAAATGAACCAGTATTATGAAAGAATGTGCAGAACAACCCTTTTTCTGATTTTCCTATTATGAAAAGGTATATGAAATCTATTTTTCTCGAAAATTTAAAATGCGTGACATTGAAAGGGGCTAGCGTGAGAGCGTGATGCGTGACTGTCACGCCGAAAGCGTGAGACTTGATAGGTCTGAATTATTGTCGCACTTGTTTCTATGGGGAACTACGGAAGTCCATTAGTGCCAGTTGGTGATTTATTTTTATCTCGTTATAACGACTTCTTATCTCGTTATAACGACTTAGTATCTCGTTATAACGACTCCTTATCTCGTTATAACGACTTCTTATCTCGTTATAACGACTTAGTATCTCGTTATAACGACTTAGCTAAGTCATTATATCGACTTAGTATCTCGTTATAACGACTTAGTATCTCGTCATAACGACTTTGTTGTTAAGACTTTACTAGAACGAGGCTATCCCATGAATCGCGTCTGTGATATAAAACCACTTTTTTAAAACTCCTTTTTAGTGAATTCATGCTTATGAAAATGTTGTGAATCTATGAAAGGCATTCTAAAACGAGTCCTTAATCAAAATAAAACCCGCATCTGGAATAAGGAAATATATAAATGTATAACGGTATTGTTTGAAGTTTATATATTGGTTTTTGATTATAACTAAAGGGAAAGTGAAAGTATCTTTAAAACTGGAGGCTCACCTGAGCCTGTATCGCCCACCTGGTCGATAGTAGTTTAGTGGCCAAGTCATTCCAAAGAAGATTTTAAAAAATGTATGGACTACTAATTGTGACTATTGTAATTAAACCCTATGGAAAGAATGTTTCAAAATCTACTTCTCTAAACTACTCGGCCAGTTAAAACCAAACTGGGCTATATTATATTCCTTAGATGGTCCCTTTTAAAATTATGTCGCTTGGACTCGTACCCGATCCAACATGGCTGCCAGTGAGGACTGAAATTTCACATCATATAGGAAATTTTACCTACATATTATACACCACGTAAGCGATACAGGCTGAGTTGGGCCTCTAGTTAACGCTTAGTTACCTCTTAAACATTTTTTTCATCAAAATGTAAACACTCATTTCAAAAATAGAAAGCTTATTTTCTACTAAAATTTTCTCTAACTATCAAAATAGAAACTTGTGGTCAATTTTTTGTCCCATTGGCTAAGTCGCAATTTTTGGTAACAAAGAACAATAAATCCTGAATGACTCTTTTGGATTCTTAATCACGGTGACTTGGCACATGTTTTATCAATTTACACATGATCTTTAGGAAATAAAAGATGAAAATAAAATCAGAGAAAGGGGCTATCAGTCTAGTGCCTCAAAATTACAGACTATGCTTTTGGGTAATAAATTGAATAAGTAATCCGGGATGAAATGTCTGAGCACGATGACTTTACTACAAATAGCAAAACCATGCGTTCCGGGATGCCAATGAACGGGTTCTTGTCATACAAAAATGTATATCATTTTGGGTATGTCATTGAAATCACTTACACAGAAAGTTTGTAAAACATCACTTGAAGGGTGATTCTAAAACGTGTAACGGAAGTGAACGAAAAGAAACGAAACGCAACGATTTCTTCTTTTAGTAAGTATTCTATGAATATTTTCTAATTCAAGAAATGAAACATTTTCGTTCCGTTCCGTTTCGGTTCATTTCTGTATTTTAGTTTCGTTTCTTGATTTTTTCTTTGTGTGTAAAAGAGGCAAAGGTTCTTATTGCAAAATCTTTTATTCCAGCTTCCTTTTTGAGAAGCAGTCTGAAAGAAGCTGCTTTCCCCCTTCATGGGTTATTTTTTTCTATAGTTCCTGTGTCATGAATATATTCATGCATTTATAAAGTTATTTATTCTAACCTAGCTCGTGTATTTTTTTCTCTCGAAAAATCACGATTCCTGCGTTACGCTAGTACCCAATGAGAACAGCTACATTGACAAAAACATTCTTTTACAACATATATTTAACGGCTTCATTGACAGTTGGAATGGATCCGAAACTAGGCCATAAAGTCGAAATTTGTTGGCACTGTCTTTATTCTTTATCATCTATTTGTTTATTTTACCTTGTCTTTTATTCTGTACATTTGTCTTTTATACCTCTTATTTGTGGCCCTGGCTCACTTAGACCAAGCCAAAATAAGCTTTTGTCATCACTTCCGTTGTCCGTCCGTCGTCCGGCGTAAACTTTTCATTTAAAGATCTTCTCTGAAATGAATTGGCCACTTGGAACCAAACTTTGTCACAATAGTCCTCAGATGGTCTCTTTAAAAACAGTGTACCTGAACCAAGATGGCTGTAGTGCAGCGGGTATCAACACTGAACCTTATAAAAACACATTCAAAGATCCTTTTCTCTAAAACTACTTGGCAAAGTAGAACCAAACTTGGTAATAATAGTCCTTATATGCCCTGATGGCTGCCAGCGGGAAACATAGTTTAATAGTGAACCCTATGGGAACAGTTCAAAGATCTGTTCCTTTTAAACTACTTGACCAATTGGATCTTAACTTAGTCACAAAGGTCCTCAGATGGGTCTTTTTGAAAATTTGCGTCGGTTGTCAAGTCTGCAACAGGTAAACATAGTGCAACATGTGGCCCTAAGGGAACTTGGGGTCACACTAGTTCTTATATGGGCCCTTTAGAAACTCTGTCTCACAGGTTCGGGTTCAGTCGTATATTGCTGTCTGTGGAAAAAAAATAGTTAACGAATGTTTAAGCACAAGGTTCTAGGTGAGCGATAGAGGCTCTTGAGAGCTTCTTGTTTGTTTCTTGTGGTCTTTTTATTTGTTCAATAACAAAGGCACTCGTTCCATTGGTTACTTAGCTAAGTCGTTATAACGAGATGCTAAATTGTTATAACGAGATACTAAGTCGTTTTAACGAGATACTAAGTCGTTATAACGAGTAAACTAAGTCGGTTATAACGAGATACTAAGTCGTTGTAACGAGATACTAAGTCGTTATAACGAGATGAAAATAAAACACCATGCACCTGGCACTGAACAAATAAACTTCTCTGACAAATTTTCTGACTGATTAAATTATCTGACAAATACCTCTTACTCCCCAAAATAACCTGAATTCGCAATATGCAAACACCCTTTTCTATGACGTCATCAGAGCAAAAGGAAATTGAGAAAGTCTTTCAGTACATAGTTTGGTTAAGGTATATCATTTAGCAATTTCAAACAATCTCTGTATGCATTTAGTTGGACATATTAACAGGCAACATAACTCAAGACATACATATTTAAATGATAATATGGGAAGTCTAACAACCAAAATGAACAACCCGACAACAAACAGTACAAAAAAAGTATGGCCATTTAGCCATGAAACATTTTCATATGTTGGGCTATTTTCAAAATATGCTTCCATTTTTTTTAAAACAAATTATTTAATATGGCCTCTTGTACGTCTTCTTTTTAGGGGTAAAATTAAAATCCGCAACACCGATCAACACTTGTATTGGTTTTTATGCCTAAGCAGCCAAATATGGCTGTAGGTAGCATTTTATGTCGTTTTAAGTAGTGACACCGAGAACCAGTGCCATTTTGTTTTATTGAGGGTTCAAGACAATTAGTTAGTTTGGTTCTAGACGTCAAAAGTTATCGAAATTGCGTTCAGAATCAGACTGTAACTAAAGTGACTGAAATTTGCATCTAAATATATGAAAGTGAATTTGAATTGAAATTTTCGCGAGGTTCTAATTTTCGTTATATCCGCGAGGTTTATGGAAACGCGAGAAATAAAAAAACCGCAATTTATAGGTCAGAACATTTCCTTCACAAAATTTTACATTCGCGAAAATTGATGACCGTTAATATTAAATACCACTCTTTGAGTAACGAATCGCGAAATTTGGCAACCGCGAAAATTACCCGCTATACGGTAATTCGGATAACAGATAACTCGTAAATTAGTTTCGGATAAGTTGAGGGTAATAACAAAATTACCGAACAGAATTGTAAAGAGCTGTAGTATTTTACCTCTTTTCAAAAGGTACACTGGATACCTTCCTTCAAAAGGTACACTGGATACCTTCTTTCAAAAGGTACACTATAGGGGAGTAGCCATACCTCTTTCTTTGTCCAAGATCAAGAAATTCCTAATAAACGTCCAGTCCACTCTATGACCCCCGTGTCGATGTTTCGTGTTTACTAATATTTAAAATGATACGAGCAACTGAAACCGCAATGCATATGCATTTCAAAATATTAAAAAAATACATATCATTACAAGTTTTGCGTGTCGGCAAAAAGATAGACTACTATCGTCATACAGAAAATAAGGGTGAAAAATACCATTAAGAAGGATCAACTTGTGGTATATATCTTCGTCACGTATTCAATGTATGATATACTACTGTCAATAAGAAAGAGAAAGGAAACTTTATATACCTGTTATCTTTTCGTTTTGAAATAACCTGCTTTAAACATGCTCGCTTAGCATAGTTAACATGCTTCAAAACTTAATGTTCTATATACATGTATCTACGAGAAAATCAAATGTCAAAATGGAGCCAACGACCCATTTGTTGGATAGAGGAAACGGGAGAAACAGAATAATCCGGGAAAAATGGTCAGGAAATCTGGACTTTTTGCTGTCTTGTATTGGATATGCTGTCGGTTTTGGGAATATCTGGAGGTTTCCATACCTGTCCTACAATAATGGTGGAGGTTTGATATCTTGATATTGTAGAAAATCTTGAATAAGCATATACATGCATTAAATACGTGTTTACAGAATAAAATTTGACATTCTTTAATCAAATCGATGACAAAATTTATAAATCTAGCTAAGCGATATTGCAATACCAATCCCATCATCCTCTACAAACCTGTTCCCAGTACCACCTATAGTAAATGATTATAATACTTTTCAACTTCCACAAGGAAACAGAAAAATTAAACCCCGCCCCGNTGACATTCTTTAATCAAATCGATGACAAAATTATTTAATGTAATCTTAAAAACAGGATGCTATCCCAAAATCTGGGAAAAGTCATTTATAACACCTATTCATAAGTCTGCAGGTGATAAATTAAATAATTATAAAGGAATATCTCTAATGAGCTGTCTCTCCAAAGTGTTTAGTGCTATATTGAGTAACAAACTCATAAAGTGTATGGAAAACAATTATAATCGGTCTCAATTTGGATTTTGAGAAAACCAAAGAACTTCGGATAGTATATTTATACTAAAGTCTATTATTAACAAATATCTTCATAAAATAAGAAAAAACTTTATGTCTGTTTTATAGACTTCCAGAAAGCCTTTGATACTTTATGGAGATTTGGCTTATTTTACAAATTAGATAAACAAAGCATTGGAAAAAACTTGTTAAATATCATTAAAAAACAATTTGGAAAATACTGAAAACTCCTTCAAAATCAAAGATATGTTCTCAAAACCATTTAATGTAAATAAAGGTGTCAGAAAAGGGAATTAGTTCTATTTTATTTAATATTTTTATAAATGATACAAGTATTAGCGAAATATTGTACACCTGTTAAATTGATTGACTTAAACTTGGGAAGTTTGCTGTTTGCAGAAGACTAAATTATTATATCTGAAACAGCTGATGGTTTACAAAATAGCCAAGATTTACTGTCTGAATATTGTGACAAATGGCAACTGTTTGACAGTTAATGTTAACAAATCTAAAACCATGATTTTTTCAGAACAATCCAAGTAAAGTGAATAAATATTTTATGAAATATAAAAGTGAACAAATAGAAAATATTAATGAATACAAAGACTTGGGCTGTATTATTTCTAGAAATTGAAATCTGACTATCTGTAGTCAAGACTTGGCAAACAAAGCTAGAAAAGTTCTGTTTTCCATATACCTCAAATTTTAGTAAAATACCTGTCAAAGCTTCATGTAAATTATTCGAAATGCTTGTTCGTCCTATAATTCAGAAATTTGTTTTATGTATACATATTTACAAATATATATTCGGCCAAATTTATGGATACATATTAATAAATACATAGAGCCAAAATTTGAGCTCTCAAAACAATAGAACTGTGGATGAATTGTCTTTTTAATTATTGATAAACCCCCCTTTGAAAAAATACATTTAAACTTTATTAAAAGTACACTTGGTACAAAAAGAACTTCGACTAATTTTTTTGTTAGACAAGAAATATTTTTTCAGTGGAATCTGTTATCAAATATCAATCTATTTTGTACTTCTCAAAACTAAATAATGATGGATTAAAGATTAAATCCATTCCTCGCCGAAGCTTTTAATTTAACTAAACTTTTAGATACTCATGGTATACATATGCCAATGAAATTATAAAAGAAAACAAACTTGATATAGAACAGTTGAATAATTGTAAAACTAAGGAAAACACCCAAAAACTAAATAAGAGTATTAAAAATACAGTTTTAGAATATTACAATAATATTGAAGATACAAAAAATCAATCATTAAATGAAGACAACAAAAACTTTCTTCATAAGTATTTCAATGAAAATATCGAAACTGCTTTATTAAAATCACTTAAATAAAGAAACACAAAAAATTTCACTAAATTTAGAGTTAAGAGATCACGAGTTACTAATCGAATTAGGAAGATACAAAAAGATCCCTAGGCATCAAAAATATGTAAACTCTGCAATATACCGGTAGTAGAAAACGAAATACAATTTTTCTTCAATCGTAAAATTAATAATCGACTTCGAACAAATTTCATAACAAAATTTTATAAAAATAATAACGATTTTAATTTAAAAACTTTTCACCAGCAACTAGCTATTATCCTTAGCCCATCAACACCTGAAGATATAAATACAGATGTCTCTTTCATTAGCCAGTAATTAGAACTGAGGAGAGGAAACCCTTATTGACTGATATATATCTTCACTTTATTTGTTTTTTTACATATGTTTTTGCTTGATATATGATTTTATGGCAATATGTATATTTTTCTCTTTGATCTACTGATTGATATTGTCAGTATCTCCGTACTGACCTGATACAAGAAAATATCAGGCATTGACGTCACGAATATGACGTTGCCGATAAAAACAATAATGGTAGTGTAATAGTGGTCCATACGGGCATAAATGATAACAACCACGTCTTTAGATTACATGGGTTCTTTTATTCATCATATGAATAACTGGAGATCAGAATAAATAACCCTGTAATAAAAATAACAATTTACTTAATAACAAGTCACGATTGTAAAACTAAAAATAAATATTATATGCAAAAGATACGAAGAATGGTTACAATTTATTCGGTTGCATATACTAAAAATAAATGGTTTTAATGTTATCAGTATTTATCATATGTTTAGTAATAAATACAGACGTTTTGAATATGTGATACAGTGCATGAAGTTCATTCCGTATTCACACTATGACGTCATACCCTTTATCGCATGGTTTACCCTTTATCACACACCCTTTATCGCATGGCTAGCCCTGTATTATACCTTTTTTCATTTTTTTTTCAATTTAATTTTTAAAAAAAGAAATGAGGGGGTAAAATTTTTTTTGGGGGGGAATTTTTTGGGGGTAAAAAAAATTGGGGGGGGGGTAAAAAATTTTGCGGAGAGTAACAAAAATTTGTTTGGGGATGATTTTTTGTGAGGATTAGTTAAAAAAATAAAGCAAACCTTTTTCCTTTACATGGTAGATTTTATTCAAACCAACTCCAGTCCTTTCCTTCCATTTTGAAATTTTCTTCATACATGCATTTCCTCTTGCCAATTTTTTACAGTATTTTTGGGATTAAGTAGTCCTCTGTTTAAATATATGATAAACTGTATAATACATGGTAAAATCCGTATCACACGCCATATCATCCCTCGACCAATATCATCCCTCGGGCCAAAGGCCCTCGGGCTGATATTGGTAACTCGGGATGATACCGCATGTGATACGAATTTTGCCATGTATTATTCCCTATTCAGTATTCAGTGTAACTGGATATTTCTCATATTCGGTTCCTTTAACTAGATATTCTGCGTATGCGTATGCATAAAAAACACCGCATTAGTTTAAGCGCAGATTATAACAGTAAACTGCGTATAAGTTATTGAAAATATGAAAACATAGACAAAAAGCGGAAAGTGTTAATGCGTACAAAACATTACTGTAATTGCAATACGCAATTATCATGCAAATATTACAAATACAAACATAAAAAGCAAACCTAACAAAAATACACACAAACCTACCTCGCATGAGGTGCAAATGTCACTAAAACCAACATAAACTAAAATGGCTTGCTCTTCAGGTACATCATACGGTCAAGTCACAATAAACCTGAAGTACAATATGACAATCATAACTACCTTGCAAAAATTGTCATATTATAACATAGTTTATATTATATCATTCGAATAGTTTATGATTCAAATAATACAGTAAACGGTCTGTTATTATATAGATATAGCTGAATTATCCCCCTTGTGTTTAGTTTGAGGTTTTACATTTATTCAGCTTACTTAAGTGTTTAAAATCTCTCTCACACGAGCATTTATACTGTTAAAATGATATTTTAACTCACATAACTTTAATTGGAGTTTCTAGAGTAAATCTATTAATTATTTGCCTAAATCAACTTTTAATTTACTCCTTAATATGATAATTATTATTTATGTAGTTATTTAAGCATTTATATACATTTATTTACATATAATTTAAATCATACTCTCAAAGACACAATCATCTCACAAACTATCCATTTTCTCTCATACTTCCAGACCAAAAACTCACACTAAGTTAAGAATATCATGTTATAAAATGTTATTCATTAATATGAAAAGTAATGAAACTGACCTTGTAGAGAAAATATAAAGTCCAAGATGAAAACATATAGACAAAGCCAATATGGCTTCCAAACACTTCAATGGCTATTTCTCTACTGACCAAAGACAAAGAATAAAGACAATAGTTTTTCCGCCTTTTCAAGGACTAATGACACTAACCAATCAGAAAAGGAATTCCCATGTATAATTAGAGAAAGTGAAACACCTAAGTGATTAGACAGACTAAATGATAACTGTAATTAAAATATATATAAACTGTTAACCTGCAGAAAATAATATTTAATAAATCAAATTAAATATTACTGCAGCAAAATAGAAATATAATAATAAATATATATGAAAACTAAAATAAACCTAGATAAATAAAATAGCCCCAAAAACAGCCCTACCACAGTAGTTTTGAAGGCCTATACAGAAAATATCACTAGCATCACAGCTCGTCCTATCGGAATCGCCGCGATAGCCCTTTTCAAAAAGTATTGTTATCTTTTCCTGGATTTGAACTCTCCCATCAAATGGAGGCATAAAACTCTTCGCTTCCGGTTATCACTCGTATGGTTTGCTAATAATACACAACTGAAACCCTGAATACATCTTAATTCTAACAAAATTAGTGCAATGTAACCTAAATATGAACAGTTTTATGAACTGTGTTCAGGATGAACAACACTTGTCGCATTTGGTTGTTAACCGGAACTATTTATTTGTTTTTAAATGCCGAAACCGAAAGACGGACAAAGTGATTTTTTTGAAAAGGCCTATACGGTGATATTTTCTGTCTTGACCTTCAAAGCTACCATTATTCTATTTGTATTGCCATAACCCAAATAGGTTCCTTGTCTGTAATTTTGGATAAATAAATAAATTTATTAGCAAATACAAGTTTGAAACTTCGATTCAAAAGACTGGGACACGGGCTGAATATTTGTAATACATTTTTGTATATTTCTTGTAGTTGGAAAAGTAATGATAGACTGGCAAATATAATAAATCATTCATTTTGGAAAATCGGAGTATTCCCGAAATTAGCAGGTGTTGGTTGCAGTAGTATTTACGATTAAAGCTTCAAGTACATGTATTAGTAACGGAATTTTACGTAATATTTTCTTCTCGTCAAATTGAACCATGTTACCAGTGCATCATTTGCAAATGTGACAGTTATGTTGGCATTGCTCAACCGCACGACTGCAATATATATGTTTAGGTTGTCGGATCATTGTCTATTTTAATACAGCACATAACTGTTCCATAACTCTGCACTATCTTCCAAGGACATCTATGTTATTTTTTGCCCATGCACTGAAAGAATATTTGGTTATTGTTGCAGATGTAAAAAGGAATTAAAAAAGAGAAAAAAAAATAATAAACTTAAAAAACTTAAAAAATGTACGTTTTCTTCAACATTGGTGAACTACAACATTTGTGTTCTTCATGGTGACAAGACGATTATAAAGATATTTGGGTCGTGGTATGGCAAGATGAAATTGATTTTTTCTTATCTGTCTAATATTGCAATGTCAAATTCCTTGTTATCTGTTATTTGAAGAATAAGTTTGCTGTTATCAAGAAAATAAAATTTCCCTCTTATCTGTTATTGGAAAAAAAATCAGTTCTCTGGTTTGCTGGTATTGGACCCCCTACCCCCACTTTGAATATTAAATGTTATTCAGGTTTCAGACGGGGTATATAGCGTGACATACCGTGGATGTATAGTTATATTGTCTGAGGCGAAGCCGTCTGTAACCTGAATTACCTTTATATTCCGATGTACAGCCCTGGTGAAATGAAGTCTGCGAAAAATGTTCACTCTTATCAATTTCACCATGTTGACGTTGACAACTTCCTGCTTAAAGCAATCTGACTGTTGCTCGCCTGATATCAAGTATTGATACATTTAGCTGGGTCAAAATGCAACGTGAAGTGGCCATTTAAGAATTTTGAAGTTTCATTGGTGTATGAAAGTGTTGACCGAAGCACATTTTAATGAAGCGCGGTTATGAAATATCCCTTCTATGCCTCCATTCAAAGTTCAAGCGTATCTCTTCACATTGACCTGGTGCCATTTTGAATATTGAAAATGTCACGTAATAAAATTAAGTTCAAATCGTACACAGAAAAGACGTTTTTTTAACCATATCTTTTCCGGTCAAATACGCGGAACTCAAGAGAAAATACCCGAATTCGGTTCAGATGTTACTTTTATCACGTGACATTTTCAATATTCAAAATGGCACCAGCCACGCTTGAACATTGAATAGACGATATTCCACTTTCAAATTTTTGGGTAATTGTCGACATCTTACCCCGAATCTACTGGAAACTGGTACCTGACGTCAGTTGAGCGTAATCTAGGAATTCTCCTATTTATTTTCTTGACCTAAAATAAATTGGTTGGAAATGACCCGCCTGGGATAATTTGTTGATTTATGACATGTTCGGCTTTTTTCAAATCATAAATACATTTCATATGTTGATTGAAGAATTTATTCCCTTTGCCCTCATACAGCGGGACGCCATTTTTACCCCGTTTGACCTCTTTGACCCGCCATTCTAATACCCGGAACGTTCCGGAATTGGACTTTTGGAAGAACGTTTATGGAGGCATAGAAGGGATATTTCATATCTTCGGCACTCGGAACTTTGTTAAAATTGAAGGAAAATAGTTCAGATTTCTTCCGGTAGGTGTTTTTATACACGCACATGCGATACCCAGCCGAAATTCCACCGCATCCGAATTGGAAGCGATCTCACGATTTTAAATAAGAGATCGTTCTGTCGTCACAAAGCAATATAAAAAATAAATAATAAAAATAAAAAGATCAGTAAAAGATGAACATAGATGATAAATTTAGCTTTGTAAACGACAGATAATTCGGTCTAGGTGAGAAAACAAATCAAACACAGATGTGTGCGAGACAAGGTAAATTTCACACACCCCATGTTAAACTATTAGCGTCATCGACCAGTCACGTGACTAAAGTGGCTACCTGTGGTTTGTAGTATTTTGTACATAGAAATATCACGATAGATTGTAAAAAATAGAAAATACCAAGATTTAGAATTGCGTTCTTTAAAATGTACAACTATGTGCTTATTCTACATAAACTTCTCTTTCTTTCGGTATATTTTTTATGAGAATCGGAAGAGGTTTAGTCTCGTCAAAATTTATTCTACAATTTCAAATATTTTCACAAGTATTCCCTATTTAAGGCATTGTAAATATCGTATTTTCTGTGACGTATCCACTTTTTAGAACTGAATTGCGAGAGAACTAATACACTTTTCTAATTTGTACAACTATGTGGTGAAAATAGATAAAATAGGCTATCCACCGGTGTAACTCTTTTCACTTAAGATAAAGATCTTATCTCGTAAAAATCGATTCGAAAATCGTCATTTTCACTAATTCTACACCAGACAACAGGCAATATGGCGACAGCTAGATTGTGATGACCCAACAACATTAATTGTGACTCATATTATTTTGTTTGTCAATATTTCAAAGTACAACTACTTTTAAAAATGAACAATTTATTATTGTTTAATAACAAAAAAAATCAATTTTGAATAGAGCGGACTGTTTATGGTTCAATTATTTTATGACCCTTTGACACTCATCCCTGATGTTGATTGTGGCAATAAACAATTTTCACCTGTGATACCTGTGGCTAAATTACGTAAGAAATGACCTGCTGGTGATGTATGCATCACGTGTGTAACAAATTTGTGTGTTGTGTAGTCAACGACTATGATAAATTGTACTTTGAAGCAAGGACATATACAAGTCCTTGTTTGAAGCATTCACTTATTTTTGTTACATGTAGTCCCAATTATCATTGTGTAATAATGCTTTATATAGATTATTCTTTTATTTGTTACATTTTATTAACTTTATGTAACATTTAAAAATGTTTTCAAAATATATAAATAATATAATATACCATGACAATCACTATCGTTTACTCGTTAAATAATACAAAGGTACCAGTACAATTCACGTTAACCAGTTTGCATCTTCTTGACAGAGTAACATTTCCTTAAAAAGTCTGTAATAGTTTAGTATGTCGGGCAAGATTAGGTAGTCTCTGACTCGGTGAAGCCTCGTCAGAGACAACCTTAATCTTGCCCTTGGGTGTTTGAGATTTCCTTCTCTCGCACACCCACCTGTGTTAGATTCATATTGTCTCAACCCACGGTTGAGATAAGAATTTCACGTGAGGAAATACCGTATGACGTTATCGACGTGATAGTAAGTTGCTTAGACATGGCGGACGTCAACTAT
Source organism: Modiolus philippinarum (assembly GCA_002080025.1). Lineage (NCBI taxonomy): Eukaryota > Metazoa > Mollusca > Bivalvia > Mytilida > Modiolidae > Modiolus > Modiolus philippinarum. Next base: position 18,329 of record MJUU01060616.1, read on the forward strand.
AGTCTGGTTGTACAGAAACTTGTATTTTGTTTATAACTGTGAGAAAAACAATCAAACACCATTGAAAATGCAAGATTTTGAAATCTCAGACACCCTCGGGTAAGATTTCAATGGTTCTCTGACTCGGCAAGCCTCGTCAGAGAAATATTGAAATCTTACCCTTGGGTGTCTGAGATTTCTTGATCTTGCACTTTCAATTGTATTGATCTCATTATACGTCCAGAAAACTCCTCAAAAGAACACAAATAAAGGACAAAAGACAAACGAAAAAATCAAAATAGATAAATATAAAATTCTTTTGAGGACAATTTTGACAATTAGTGTTACTCCAGGCAATAATCAACCCAAGTTAAAGAACGAATCCAAACTTTTGTCGGGCAAAGGGTGACAGTGATTGTAAGAGCACTTTGCCAGTTTAATTGATGTTTGTTGGCAATCCCGCACCAGTGCCCACTGAAGACATGGATGTAACGTTGCTCGACAATTAGCAAAGAATTCCGATAAAACCGGTGCTAGGGGCCGTCTTGAACTTACTATGAGGTATGAGCAAAGCTCATTGTTAAAGGCCTCATAGTGACTTCAAGATGAAGAACAATAATAAATTCGCTGTTCCTTTGCTTGTTTTTTACCATGTATTTGTAGAGACTTTGTCTCATGTGCATTTACTTCATATCCTTTCATTCAACATTAATGAGTTTGACAGTCGTGAAAAAGAAATAGCAATAGCGGCCTAAAAATTAGAACAGGACACATTCTATATACTCGTATTTACTCAGAACGTAAAAATAATGTACATGTAATTTCTTAAGGTGATGAGTACTTGACAAATATACACAGTTGTATGTACATTCCGTAATTTCCAGAGAATCAAATAACGTGGAAAATCGGGCCTTTTAAAGTAACGAATTCACATAATTAAATATCGCAAATATAGAACAAAAAACAGTCAATATGTTGATTGATTGAGTGTTTCACCAAACAATAAAGAAAAAAAAATACTAGTATGTGCCTCTTTTGCCCACAAGTCACAGCAGTGTTTTTTTGTCTTAATTTCGATTTCCCATTGCAATATTTTCCCGTATTTAAAAAAATGAAAAAAAACTTAAGTTTTGATTCCAAATTGTAAAACGTTATCGAATTCATGTGGTGAAAATAGATATGCAGTAAAAATTCGGAACGCTATACCCACTTATCGTCTAGATAAAAAGGAATACGTTTTCCGAAAACATGTTGTTTTCCCGCTTGTTTTCTTATTTCCAAATCCAAGGTACCCATACTGTCATTAACACACATTTTTGATGTACTGTACTTTTCTCCATCAACATAACAAGTCATCAAGATGATCTTAGCAAGATATAATCGCCTCACCTGACATGCACATGCTATGTATAATTACTTCATTCCAGTATTATTTTTAACTCATAATAATTCAAGCTGAAATTTATAATAATATTTTGTAGATGGATGAACATAATGTAACCGTCTATAGTCACCATATTTCTGTGGGTCGTTCAAAAAGGTTGTGTGAATAGGCTGTACTTGAAAAAAGTTATTTTATAACGATTCGACACAACCAAAATAAATAAATAAATAAATAAATAAATATCAACAAATAGCTATTTTTTTTTTTAATAAAATGTACAAATGTCTTTGTGCATTGCAAGGGTATGGAAATATATATTTTGGCCACCTTTATATATTGCCACATTTCCTAAAATGAATGAAATGAAATATCTTTATTCATTTTTGAACTTTTTTTTTGTTTTAAAAATCAATTTAAAAAATTGTATAAAAACTTAAAATTTTAAATTGAATCAAAGTATATTATTATTTTTTTCTTTTTTTTTTTACATCAAATGAGTCTTTCAAACCTAATTAACTGAACAGACATCAAAATTATTTTTCTGATTATATGAATTTATATTTTGCAATCAAGTAATCAAAACAATCAGGAGGTAATTTTCGAAACAACCTTTGACTTTTTTATGCACTGACAAGTTCAATCAGGACCCCAAGCCGTCAACTTTGATCTTAGAACCCATCAATCAACACTCAAGCTGTGCCAGATGGCTTCAGGTGAACATTATTTTCACAAGTTTGAGTAACAGATGAACACGACTCTTGAATTTACTTATTGCCAAACATCAAATTGCAAATGTATATAAAGCGCAATTTTCAAATTTTGGCACAAACAATTTG
>MJUU01060617.1:0-11564 GCA_002080025.1 Modiolus philippinarum
AAATGAATTTGTTGTGCTCAAGCATTTATCTTTTTCCACTGAAAATAACGAACTTACAGAAGTGGTATCAAGGCATGCAATACAATGTGAGCCTTCTCATTACCAGGGGCGCGTTTTATTTGACTGAATTCGATTCATGATTCTAAAATCCGAATCATGATTCATTTATAAAAAAAAACGCATTGTCAAAAAATTTTAAAATCAAAATGGCTACTGATCAAAACAGTTTACTTATCGCATCATGTTTCCATTTCAAGAAATGCAAAACAGTTACTTTCAGAGGAGTGTTATTAAACGCAATTCTTCAAAATGAAGTTTAAGTGTTTTAAGTGGCCGTAATAAGCGGTTTGGGTAACAACCAGATGCGTAATTCATGTCGAAGGCATTGTTCCCAGCTATATATACACTTGATGAATTTAAACAACATTTTAAACTAAGTAGAGATACGTTTGAAATTTGCGTGTTTTCTTATTTAAACACTCTGCCACAATTCACCCATACTGAGATTCCATTCTAACAAGGAGCTTCTAATGACTCTTTGGTATTTAGGGAACCAGGAAATAATATTACGGGGTATTTCGGGGTATTTCTGAGAGATTTTGTGTTACTAAATCAAGTATTTAGGTCATCGCTTCCCTTGTTCCTTCAGTATTCTACTGCCAGATTGACGTAGGAGATAATTTCAAGGTTTGACATCCATATTAAATATCGAAGTTTGAAAAACATTAACAACCTATAATAAATATTTAGTTAAAAACGCTGTAAACATCAAGTTCCCCAGCTTCTGTGCAAAATTTAAGATACAAACTCATCACAAAAGCAAGATATATGCCTTTGTTTTTTTTTAAAATTAGATACGATGAATATGAATGTGAAAAGATATGACAGACTTATTATACGATACGGCGTGTTATCGGGCTCATACTCGAGGACCCAGTTTCTGCCATGTTTTTTCTTGAAAAACAATTCTTTTTGAAATCGTCGACATTGCAGATTTTTCAACAGAAATAACTGTTCGTCGGGTGGCTAGAGAACAATCAATAGGGGATGGACAAGTACTTAAATATTGTTGAGGGTGATGGACATTTGCGTAAATTTACCTGAAAAACAGAAGGACATATGCGCATATGAAAAGTGGACATTTGCGCAAAAGGAAATATGGGCGTTTGCGCAAATGATAAGTGGACGGTTGCGCAAAAAGAAATGTGGACGTTTGCGCATATTTAGTAACCCGTTGTCAGTTAAAAGCCCGTATGCTCAAATTAGAAACAATTTTTGATCAACAGACTGTCAGCATACATCGATACATCGATGATCAGGCTGTAATTCCCAGAAAAGGAAAAAGTTGAAAGTATTGAAAAAAAACGGCACAAATGCAGCAATGATGAAATACATTACCATCATCGGTCACATATTCTAAGCAAAAACAGACTTGTAAATAGCTTTTTAAACCTGCTAGTTTTACGTTTTAACATAAGTGCATTATATTTGATAGACTTAATAAATATTTACGAACTTAGAACTATATTTCTGCCATCTTTCCATGGTGAATAGGAGAAACGGACGAAGTCCGGCTAACGTAGGAGGTCATATATATAAAAATATAGCTATTGGGTCAAAATTTATATAAAAAGAAGAAGTCAGTTATCATTTGCGCAAATGTCCACTTTTCGTTTGCGCAAATGTCCTCTTTTTTCGCAGTTGTCTTCGTTTTTTTGCGCAAATGTCCTACCTTTTTGCGCAAATGTCCATCGCCGGTTGATGCAAATCTGAATGCACAATAAAACTTGTAGTTGTTTAAAAGCTGTTGTATTGTGTATTACAACAGTAGCACATGTAAAAATAGGTAATCGCCATATCGAAGATAATGTTATATCTCATTTTGCCTCAGCCAGGGTACCTTAAAGTCTTGATGTTTTTCTTGCTGAATATATGAATTTTCATAATATATAATCATTTATTCTTAAAAATTTAAATTCAGTAAATGAGTGTAAAAATGAAGATTTTTTTCTAGTAATTTCATGAAATTACTAGACTTTTTAGGAATTTCATGTAATTCTTAAATCACCTAGTAATTACATGAAATTCCTAAAAATTCTAGTAATTACACGTAATTCCTAATTACACACATTTACTGTAACATATATACAAGAGGGGTATGTACTAGTATAGTCGGGCATATCATAGAGAAGGTAATAAGTTGGCCTTCACAAAAGCCCCTAGAGAACAAGAACATCCATATGTGAACCGCAAAGGATTCCATTCTATTATTTTGCAGTGTGTTTGTGACCATGAACATATTCACTGATATATTCTGTGGATGTACTGGTTCAAATCACGATGCAACAGTATTGAGATCTTTATCTCTTCACAATGAATTGTGTGAATACCCGAGAAAACACTTCCCACCTGGTAGTTATATAATTGGGGTTCAAGCATACCCACTGAGTTCTGGCTGCTAAAAAGTTTGCTGATGGGAGTAAACTCTCCAAAATGGAACAAGTTAGGTGGTAAAAGACAAGTCATAGAACAGGCATTTTCCTTTCTGAAAGGTCGTTTTCGGAAGTTAAAAATGATATATATATATATATATATATATATATATATGCGCCCCAAGGGAGCAGATAATACACAAATAAATAAACACAAAGTTACAATCATATGCAAAACCTACATACAGTTTGTAACACCCACAAAAACAAACAATAAGATCTCCAACAGCAAGGGTAGGGAATACCACATTTATCTTATTAAGCAGATTTTATTATGTATCTACAAAAATTTCTTCCTTTCATCAAAAAGACTATTTAAAAGTTTACTCAAATTATCTAGTATGATATTATCTTCTGAAGACAGAAGCCAAATAAATTTACTTTTAGCCGATAATGAATCAAAATTTTTATAACAACTTTTTATATTTTCAATAAATGGATATCTAATCGCATTTAATTTACTGCATTCAAGTAAAAAGTGGACTTCATCTTCTACTTCTAAAGAACACAATTTACATAATCTTAGATGTGCTTTCACACCAGTATATCTACCCTTTTCTATCTCAAGATCGTGAGCACTGAGACGAAATCTAGTAATAATTTTTCTTTTTCTACAATCTCCCCATTCCAAGTATTTTTCGAAACCAAAATTGGGCTTGAATAATCTGTATGTTCTCAATTTGTTTCCATGATTTTCAATCCGGCTATCTGTAAACAGTTCTTCTTTCCATTTCAAAATATATTTTTCTCGTAGTAATTTTAAAACTTTATGTCTAACTAATTTTCGCTTAAATTTGTCTAATGAAAGGCCTGAGAAATGACAGATAGCTTTTATGCAACTATACCATGAATTTTGATTTTCAATGGCTAACTGTTCAGAAACCAAAAAAGCTTCTTTTAGAAGGATATCATCACTATACAATAATCTAGTATAGTAGGATAGCATATTAAGTAAAACCTCTAACATTAAAGCACAATGACGCAAAGGACTGTTCGAGGTCCAACATTTATCGAATTGCTGGGCCGGGGTTATCAAAAATCAAGCTTAAAAATATCTTTAGCCCAGCATTTAGCAGTTAAATGTTCTTAAGCGAATAGGAAAAAATTTAAGTAGACTTGGGAAATTAACCGCTTATTATTCTTTTATTATGTCAAATTTTAGCTACTGCCCTTTGACCTGGCATTTTGGATCCAAGAAAACGAGTTTAACCCACCCGGCAATTTTTGCGCCTGTCCCAAGTCAGGAATGTGTTGATCATTGGCTTGTCCTTGTCTTCTTATAGAATTTTAGTTTCTTGATATTTGGGTTATTGGGTGTGGTTTGTTTCCATTGATTTATTCACTTTTTTACCTTTTCGGGGCCATTTAGGGCTTACTATATGGTGTGAGGTTCCTCATTGTGTTGAAGACCATATGGTGACCCCTATAGATGTTTTGTTTTGGGTCGCTTTAACCAGGATATGGGATGTTGTCAGCTTGACATTTACCCCATTTCCTTTCTTTTTCATAAAATTCATCTAAAATTGAAAAAAAATTCAGGAACGTGCGCTCCGCTTCATTTATGAAGATTTTGACTCCTCTTATGATTCTCTTTTGGAAAAATCTAAACTTCCGTCTCTTAAAACTAGAAGGATGCGAATAATTGCTATAGAATCTTTCAAGATAATTAACAAAATTAGTCCTTGTTTTTTTACATGATTTAATTGAAATTAAAAATAATACTTATAATTTCAGGTATGTTAATACAGATGTGGTACCCCAGCCTAGAACTACATCATATGGTAAAAAAAAAATCCTTCAGGTATGAGGCAGCTAAGTTATGGAATTTGCTTCTAAATGAGGCCAGACAAGACTTAGTGTCCTCATTAGGGCAGTTCAAAACTATATAAATAGTTGGTGTGGGGCCAAAAATGTTTTTGTAGCTCCTGTAAATGTTACAGAAATATGCCGCATGCCTGAAGGATTATTGTTTCTTATTGTTTGTTCTGCTGCCTGTTTGATATACTTTTTATTGTTAAAGCTAGCTTGTTTTTTGTCTAGTGCTGCTAATATATACATTTTCAGTTATGCTGCTGTTGTGCTTTTTTCTTGTGCATGTCTGTTTATTTTTTATGTTCTGCTTTGTGTGTGTAACATTTAGTTATGTTACTGCTGTGCTTTTATTTATGTGCATGTTTGTATATTTTATCTCTTGCTTTGTGTGTATATGTATTTATGTAATAGTCGGTTTAAGAGCCCAACAGAGCACATGTTAATTTGTTATATGTATATATGTACCGACTCTAAATAAAATTTACTTACTTACTTCGTAAACACAAAAACTGACTGAAAATCTCCTGATCCAGTATACTGAGCCGCTCACTAAAAACATCCTACTTCAGTCTCCAGCAAGTTTCTTTAGAAAGATATACACTAGGTCTTAATATATGTCGGGGAAAATAATTAATGAGAAACACGAAAAATAGTAAGTTATCACATACATATATTTACATGGTCCTGGCTCATTTTATCAAAGATGAGTTTTCAAGGACTAGGAATCCAAGCTAAACCCTTGTGATGTTTTTAAATGGCATCTTTAATGTTTAGTGTAAAAAAAAACATTTTTAATCTTACTATTTATCAGAGAGAAAATATGTTTTGGCCTCGTTTTTAAGTTATGACTGGTCCCGTATGCATTTAATCCGGTCCAGCAATGCGATTACAGGACTCAGTTTATAATGTTGTTAAAACTTAGGTCCAATCCGATTGATTTTTTTAAGCAAATTTACATGTTTAAATCAAATTATGTGGTTTATCTCTTAATTGCCTCTTTTTTGATTTCAGGCTCTTTTGCAATACAAAGGAGAAAATACTAGAAAAAAACACAAAAGCAATGATTAGAGATGAATGAATCAGACCACTGACATCATAAAATCATATGTATCTGACGTGACTATGTACGAAATGTAAATGTCATTGCAAATGTTGTTCATATATACGACTGACCCTTGGAGAGGGTGATATATATAGTTTGGTTTGAGCAATGTTCATTAACACATCTTTTGCGCCAGAACATATTTATCTACTCATTTCGGTTATTTTCAAATTATATCACACTGAATGTTCTAAATAACATATAGACATCTTGCATTTTCAGTGCCTACTGATTTCTTTGCATACGTTGCCAAAGCCACCAAAATGAGATAATAATAACATTCCAACAGGTAATGCTATATTATCTGAATTTTTGTGGTTTTGGCGCAGAAAATATACCATTACCTCCTGCTAATCAAATACAGATTTTTTTTTTGCTTTGGCGTGCCATACCCATGTGTAAAATAGTTAAAAGTACTTAACTGGGCTAAGGAAATGGGGAAACCAGATAATTTATGTCTGGTAATGTAAGACAAAACCTCAAAAATTCAGATAATATAACATAATCTGAGATAATGTTATATGATCTCATTTTTGTTGCTTTGGAGTCATACATACAGATTGGTAAGTTCCTTATTTCACTATTTTCGCACACAGGGGCTGGAACAGCCATTTTCCTAAAAAAAAATAACAAAATCGCGTAGAAAGGGAGAATAGACTTGCACCCAATCGGAACCCCTCGTTTTTGAAGGCTGGATCCACCGGTTTTTTACTAACAATAATTTGCAAATAAATCCTTGCTATTAAAATTGCTATTCGTGTTCCTTCTACGGATAATAACAGGCTAGTTTATTAGTAAATTAAGTAACTTGTAATTTTTCTTGTCTGCATTTAGAAAATTAACAAAAAAGGAAAAAAAAAAACTTTTATGCACAGAAACATGTAAACTATAGATCTAATTAAGAATAGGGAACTGAACTCTGCATTTTTCGGTACCTGGCACAGACACTGTGATATATCTAGCCACGTAAAATATTTCGCCTTTATGTACAGTGATATATATCCACAGCCGATTTATTCTGATCAAATAAGAAAATGTTGAAGAATATTCAAAAGAATATGATCGATTACCAGGCGGAAGGTTCCTGTACGCATGCCTTACGATTGATTTGTTTAATGGCTGATGATACAGATATTGTAAAATGATTCCATGGATATTTTCTGTTACTTTACTGAACTTTTACATTACATGGGTTGTTGCACAAACAGAGGAATTGATGTATTGTTCTTTCTTTGACAATAGAGCACCAAAACCTCAACCTAGCCTGAAAAATTGCACATGGTTCCGTGAAAATTCTTGTTGTATGCAAGAAGAAATAGATGCAACATTCGGCCGCGTCAAGCCATTAGTGGGGGCATCACCAGCATGCCAAAAGTATACAAACTATCTTATGTGTTACATATGTGCACCATATCAAAATAAATTCTACTTCCGAGAAAGACTGACAATGTGTGAAGAATTCTGTGACTCTTGGTACCAAGCTTGTGGTTCCGCTATATTGAAAGGTTCAGTGATAAGTTCTCTATATACTAATGGAAGCACATTTTGTAAAAGTCGAAGTTTCGAAGTTGAAAAGGATAAAATACACTGTTTCCATTTCCATACATCACTGGATAAAACAAGCTCAGGGAATTCTTTAGATTATGTGTTAGCATTGATTATTGGTTCTCTGTATTTGTCCTATAATCGACTTGGAGCCAAATAAAAGTACTTGGATATAATCAATGTTATTATTGGAGCATTACAAATTTTCAATACACAACGACAATATGACAGTGTAATGTATCGAGAAATGTGTGATATTTGACTGCATCATTTACCATTTTTAAGTAGTAGTTTTAATTTTTTTCATGTTTTAACAGATAATTTTTATTTAATTAATCAATGAGTTTGTAAGTGTATATTTATATATATTTATAAAGTTGTTAAAAATTTCAAAAGACAGTAAAACAGTATTAACCCAAAAATTATGATCGTCACGCTAACCTCTATCAACAAAAATAGGGGGGATGTACATGTATACACGATGTAATAATTTTACCATGTTACTGTTTACGGGTTAGAGAAGTAACATGTACGATCGACTTCAATTGGTTTTGTCTAAGGGTTAGAAAATGACATTTACCAATCCGCTACCAATCAGATCATTCAAAACAATATATGCCTCACTGACAGTGTGACGGGTTTCGCTAGCGGGGCAGGACATGCTTACGCCTCCAGGACACCTGATGTCACTCCCGGTTTTCATGGGAGTTCATACTATGAGTGCTTTGGTTCTAAATGTTATCTTTTTATTTCCGTGCATTGTAGCTGTCTCACGTCCTCGTTTTGTCTTTGTTCCGTCTCTGTTGCCGTTTTTGCCATGTCTTTGGACTTCGATTTTTGTGGTCATCGCTTCCCTTGTTCCTTCGGTATTCTTCTGTCGTTGTTTCCATATTGGAGACTGATTGTAATGACCAATGAGGCTTGTTTTTGGAGGGGTCCCATATCCCAGTAAGCCTTTACTAAAATATCCCTTTCAAAAATAATAATATATCAATTTTTATTGAAATATTTCATATCCTGTAGTCAAAATATCCCATATCCCTGTAAATTTCGCCTGAAATATCTCGTATTCCGGAATAAAAAACGTAAATATCTCATATCTAAACGTATACACTTAACAATTAAACCTCACCGGTGGATTGTATCTTATGTTAGAAATATTTTTTCTGGATGAGTGCTTGTTCCTGTTTGTATTCACTAGGGAAACTGTGGAGTATACTTTATAGATTCCAATTATCTCTATGTAACCCCTTTCGAGACTAAAGAAATACTGAGGAGGCGGACAGGGTTTAAGAAGATTGGGAGAAAGGGGACAGGAGAAAGGAGAAAAGGGCGGAATAAAGAAGAGAGAGATGGGGGGATAAAAAGGGCGGGAGAAAGAGGCAGGTTAGGGATTTCTATGCCACCCATTTCGAAATACTGAAGGGCGGAAAGGGTAAAAGGAAGCGAGAGAAAGGGGGTAACAGAAAGGAGGCGGTAGAACGGAGAGTGAAAAAAAAGGATAAAAGGGGCGGGAGAAAGGAGAATGGGGCGACAAAAGGAGACAAGAAATGAAAAGTAGACCGAGAGAGAGGGTGGGAGAAAGGAAAGAGGGACACGAAAAAGGAGATAGGGTACGGGAGAAAGCAGCAATGGGGTGAGAGAAAGGAGAAAGACACCCCTATCCACCCCCTCAATACTGCATGTTTTCTTAAATGTATCATAGGACAAGGAGTATTAAAATTAAAATTCTGAAATGTTTTGCAAATCTTGAAAAATGCACTGAAGCAAACAATCATGTTGATTTCTGTAAGAGGCCTTCCGTAATTTATCTACTTTGCAATACAGAATTGCAATTGTTGATTTAAATTGGCGTTTTTTTACATAAAGAGATCTCTTTCGTCGGTCATTTGTCAATTTGTTACCCAGAACTTGATTTCATTATATATTTATGGAACGGGTCAGAATAGAAACCCTTTGTAAAATGCAATTACCGCCCCACCCCCGCCCTTTTCTCTCAGAAGAAAAAGACTGCAAGAGAAATCAAATACAGCAAACATTAATCTGCATTAGAGTAAACAATATTTATTTCGTAAATAAACAAAATATACAGAAACATAGTGTAATTTGAACAACAAAGATCAAGAAACAAGCTTACAATTTTATCAACCAGTTGCAGCTTTTATCAACCAGCTACAGCTTTTATCAACCAGTTACAGCTTACAGCTTTTGGTTTAAACATATTTATTAGTTAAGTAACATACAAATATTATACACATACATATTATAACAACAAATAGGATTCAGAAACAAGCATAACAATGCTTTTATAAATCTGTCTCCATATTAAAAAGACATAGTATATTCATATAATAAGTTGCATGATCAGAATATTCTTATATGCTAAGAAACTATATTAATTAAATATAAAAAGGGGTTTAGATAGAAAGATATCAAGGAATAGAAAATGTGAAAAATAAAGGAATTTGTATGAGATATCCAGTGAATCAAGAATTGAAACGCTTACTTTTGATGATGAATTTTTGAAAAAGCTTAAAAATTTTAGTTTTGTTCATCAGATAGAACAGTGGATCCAAAAATAAGAAGATTTGTATCTACTAAAACATTCAAATTCATATTCATAAGAGAAGTCAGCATATCTTGTCTAGCATTAAGATATCTATTACAATATAAAATACAATGCTGAACCGATTCAATTTCACCACAAACACACCTGGGTGATTCAACCAAATTTTTCAAAAATAAATGTACATTTAAAGGACTACAGTTCATTCGTAACCGTGCATGAAAAATTTGACCAAGTCTTCTACCAGAATAATAAAAAGAAGGAACTTTGGAATTTTTACGTAAGATCTGTTTCTTAAAAGAGGAAAAGGATTCTGTTTGGCGAGCATTTAATGATAGCTTATTCCAATCTTTAATCGTAGTAGGCAGGAAATAGTTTGAATATAGATTTGTACGAGTCCGTACTTCTTGTAAATTTAGTGACTGATGTGTATTATGACGATGTTGTGTGCCAACGGTAGAAGGGATTAAGTCCACTAAATACTGAGGAGTTTTATTATTTAGCATTTTGTGAAATAGAAAAAGTCTGTGGTTCTTCCGTCTGTCTGTCAATTTTTCCCACTTAGTCTCATCATATAACTTTTGGTGTGATGTGACCTTGGTCCCCCTTGTAACTATTCTGGTAGCTTCTAATTGAACAGATCCCATTTAACATCAGCGTAATGGGACGAACAAATGAAATATACATTTTCTCAAGGGTTAAACGATCGAGGGTAAATTTAAATTTCCTCATAATATTTAGCCTCGTATAAGCTTTACCAATAATTTGTCATATGTTTAGTAATAAATACAGACGTTTTGAATATGTGATACAGTACATGACTTTCATTCCGTATTCACACTATGACGTCATACCCTTTATCGCATACCCTTTATCGCATGGCTTACCCTTTATCACATACCCTTCAATCGCATGGCTAGACCTGTCTCATACCCTTTTTCCAAAAAAAAAAATTGTTTTTAATTCGACTTATTTTTTAAAAGGAAAGTGGGGGTAAAAAAAATTGGGGGTAAACTTTTTGGGGGTGAAAAAAAATTTTGGGGGGTAAAAAAAAATTTTGAGGGGGTAAAAAAATTTTTTTGGTGTTACAAAAATTTGTTTGGCGTGAATTTTGGTGTCAATTTAAAAAATCTAGCAAACATTTTTCCTTTACATGTTAGATTTTATACCAAACTTCCAGTCCTTTCCGCCCATTTTGAAATTGTTTTTTTTTTCACAAAATACTTGCTTTTCTCTTACCGAATTTATTTTTACAGTATTTTTGGGATTAAGTAGTCCTCTGTTTAAATATATGATAAACTGTATAATACATGGCAAAATCCGTATCACATGCCGTATCATCCCGAGTTACCAATATCAGCCCGAGGGCCTCTGGCCCGAGGGATGATATTGGTCGAGGGATGATACGGCATGTGATACGGATTTTGCCATGTATTATTCCCTATATAATCAATATGGTTATGCCAAGATCCATCATCGGATATAATTACTCCGAGATGTTTATGAGAATTTACACATTGTATTTGTTGGTTATTAAGTAGAAGAGGGGGGTGAACAGGCTTATTTGTCTTCCTAGAGATAACTAGAGTTTCTGTTTTTGAGGGGTTAAATGTTACTAGCCACTTCGTAGCCCATTGATTTATCTTTTCGAGGTCGTTATTTAAAATGGTTGAAGTTACAATAGGATTTTCTACCACAAGGTGTAAACTCGTATCATCTGCAAACAGTTTAATGACAGAATCAATTTCTTCAACAATGTCATTTATGAAAATGAGGAACAATAATGGGCCCAAAATAGACCCTTGAGGCACACCTGCTCTGATCGATAAGTGCTCAGAATTTGAACCATTCAAGACTACCCTTTGAACCCTCCCTTCAAGATAATTTTCGAACCAATTCAGTAAATTGCCAGCAATTCCCAACTGTTTTAGTTTAAAAAGAAGTCCTTTGTGCCAAACTCTGTCGAAGGCTTTACTAACATCACAAAATATCACCCTAATTTCCTTCCCACTATCTAATGCTTTCCCAAAGTCATTCGTAATATCGA